>PVKA01012966.1:0-33835 GCA_004027165.1 Ctenomys sociabilis | reverse complement strand
GCTCAAGGTAAGCACTAGAGCTCCCCCAAAAGTACCACCACTGTCCTTAGAAACAGTGAGGTGCTGAGTTCCCATCAGGAAAGCCAGTGCGACAAGCCTCTCCATGAGGCTGAGCGGTGCACCATCTTCCCCTCGGAGCCAGGAAGCGATGCTCAAGATGTGGACCCAAGCTTCTCCAAAGTTCATCAGGAAAACCAGCATGGCAAGGTCCTCCGGCAGAACAGCCCAAGAGAACTAGCAGTTTCCACCAGCTCCGACAGCTTCTCCAAACAGCATCCCTAACAGCGTTCTTAGCAGCTTCTCCTGTCCTGCCTTTATGCTGCTGGCAGCAGTCCTCAGGTGGGCCTCCCACACCCAGCACCACACTAGTTTAATTCAGCTGGGTGTAGTAAGTTGACCACCTGTTAGAAATCGACTACACATGGGTTGATCATGGAACCAATGTACTGAATGAAAGAAATGACTTAGCATAGCACAGTTCACAAAGCACTAGCTAAGTTCAGGTCCCCATCAGTGAACAAATGGATGAAGAAAATGTGGCATATATACACAGTGAAATTTTATTCAGCCGTAAAGGATTAATTCATGTCATTTATGGGAAAATAGATATATCTTGACCGTAACATTAAGTGAAATAAGCCAGACATAGAAAGTTAAATTATCACATGACTTTTCTTACATGAGAAATCCAATTGTGAATACATTAAAGAGTAAAATAAAGGCAGACTTTCTGTCATAGTGGAAAGGGAAAGCTAGGCAGGAGCCAAAAGGAGACTGAAAATGATCAAGATAGATTTATCTTCTTCATGTACGACTCAAAAGAGCACATTGTATGATTTCATGATTTCATGTATATGAAATACCTAGAACAGGTAAAGCTTCGGGGGCAGAAATTTGGTCAGTGGTCACCAGATGGTGAGTATAGGAGTGAATCAGAACAACTGCTACTATGTGTACTTTTTTTTTTTAAACAGGTTCTAATTCTAATTAAACAGGTTTGTTTTTTTTTTAACAGGTTCTATTCCAGGATGGCCTTGAACTTATCTGGGTAGCCCATGCTGGCCTCAAACTTGTAGCAGTTCTGCCTCAGCCTCCTGAGTACTGGGATTACAGGCGTGCATCACCACATCTGGCCACATTTTCTTTTAGGAAGAATTTTCTTTTAGAAATACTTTCATTTAAAAAGTATTCTAGTTTAGATGGTGGTGATCAGTAAATAATCTTGCAATTATTCCAAGAAACCACCAAATTGTACTTGCTGAAAATGCGAATTTTATCATACATGAACCCTGTTTCTTGGAGAATAATATAGGCAGAAGATATACAAGATGCGCATAGAATATCTTGTGATACCATAAAGTAATGGCAGAAAAAAAAATCCAAAAGAATATGGAATACTAGTAAAATGAATTAAGACAGTTTTTTTGTTTGTTTTGAGACAAAGTCTCACTATAGAATTCAGGCTGACCTTGAACTCACAGCAATCCCCAATTCCCCTACTTCAACCTCCCAAGTGCTGAGATTACAGATGTGCACCACCACACACAGCCTAGATAGTATTGATCTGAATTAAAAGATCTAGGGACATTGTATTTTGGGGGAGAAGAATAAAACTATTGATTCATTTCATAAATTTACTATGCTCATTAAAATTTTTGCCAACTACTGAAAGGGAGAGTATATAATTTGCAAGCTGGGAGACAGGAATAAAAATAAATGTGGTTCATTATAGAGTACCTGCCTAGCATATGTGAATCCTGAGTTCTGTCTGCATCATCACAAAAGAAAAAATGTTTTTTGGTTTTTTTTCTTTTAGAAATGGTGGTGGCATACACACTTGGGAATCTGAGGCAGGAGATTGCCATAAGTTGAAGGCCAGTCTTGGCTTTATAGCAAGACACTGTCTCGGGGCCTGGGAGATGGCTCAGTAGAATAAGCGCTTGGCTGGCAAGCCCATGGGCCTGAGTTCAATCCCCAGTTCCGCAAAAAAAAAAAAAAAAAGACACTGTCTCAGGGAAGAAGAGGGAAAGGATGAATGAATTGAGGAGGAAGCACAGAGAAACTGTGAAATGAGGCAGTAGATCTAATTCCAAGTATTATCACTTCTGGTAATTCTATTAATGGACTCAAATTTTATGAAGTTGAAGATTTCTAGTGAAAGAAAACCTAGTATGTATTCACATAAAATACATCTCTTACTGCAGAAAAATTGAGAGTAAGAAAATGGAAAGGATAGGGTTGGGAAATAACCAGTCTGTACTCTTTTTTTAAAAGAGCATGAAGAATTTATTTCTCTTTTCAGGTTAAAGAAAAAGGAATTTAGTTTAGAAGAAATATATACCAACAAAAATTACAAGTCTCCTCCTGCAAACAGGTAATTGTATGCGGCTTGGAAATGAAAGAGAACAACTGTAATAGTTGATGTAAATCTCTATAGTCTTTTCACTTAAAAAAGAAAGAGTACATACTCATTTCTGAGAATATTTGGTCTTTTAAGTAACCAGAATTGGTGTTTTTAACTGATAGCATTAGGATAGTCAGTGATAGGATAGGCTAGAAGTGTACATGGGGTTATGTGGTCACAGAAAGTCTCATTTTTGTTTGTATTTGTGTTTCTACCAGATAATGCTGGCTGGCTTCCCTTAGACTTATTTATTTTTATTTTTTTTTAATTTTTTGCAGTACTAGGGATCAAACTTGGGACCTTATGCTTGCAGGCAGGCACTTAAGCCACTGAGCTATCTCTCTGGCCCCTTCCCTTAAACTTATAATCAATGATCCTCACATATAATTCCAAACCAAAATACAGAAACAATTTGAATTCACTTCAAATTGATGACATTTATTAAATTCCTGTTTTGTCCTAAGTATACCAACAGTTACATATGTCTGTACATTGAATAACTTTGCAGAGGATACACAAAAAATATGTCAGTAGTGTTGCTTATGCTGGTGGTAACAGCAGGGATAGTGTCGCTTCTGCCCTATACCCTTCATCAATTTGGGTTTTTTCAATTTGTACACAAATACATAATTTCATAAACACTTAAGGACTTGTTAATACAAGTAGCTTTCAGCCCCTGTTGACTACAAGTGTTGGTGAGCTATGTGAATCATTCTGTTATTGTTTTGTTTTATGCTCTAACCTCAGGTGTTTAGAGACCATCTTTGAGGAACCCAAGGAACGAAATGGTACGCTAATCTCAGTCAGCCAACAGAAAAGGAAGCGAGTTCTAGAATTTCAGGACTTTACAGTCCCACGAAAGAGGAAAGCTCGAGGTAAAGTCAAGTTGGGTGGCAGCTTTACCAGGGCACAGAAGGCAGCTCTGCAAAGTCGAGAACTGGATGCTCTTTTGATACAGAAACTGATGGAACTGGAGACCTTCTTTGCCAAGGAAGAAGAACAGGAACAGTCATCAGGATGTTGAGAAGCAATGTGGTTGGAGGTCTCAAGCTTGGATCTTTCCAGACCTCCCTGAAAGAGGTTGCCTACTTTTACCCCATGTCCAAACTATTCAAGATACCCAGTCCAAGAATTTTTACCTATTTCAAGGTGCAGCCTTTTAGGAACTGGTGATGGAGGGACCTGTGTTTCTACTGCTGAGTATAGAACCTCAGGAATGCTCTTTCTCCTGGAAATGGTCCCAAATGACATCTGGCCATCTCTTCCTTATCTCTGCCATCCACAGGAGGAAGAAGCCACGTATCTTACACAACACTAAAATTCCAGTGACTCAGAACATTTGCACGTCCACATGAAAGTTCCGCTTTGTTTACGGTGGTGCTAGACCAAGATGACTTAGAAATATGGTCCAGGGAAGGGGACCTGGCTTATTGTCCTGTGTGGAATAACCAGCTCATTTCAGTACTGGAGAAAAGATGAGCTGTTGTATTTTCTACTTTTTTGAGTTTGTCTCCCCAGAACTTGTTGATGTAAGTGCACACTGTGTGTGTGTGTGTGTGTGTATGTGTGTGTGTGTGTGTGTGTGTGGTTTTCCCCCATTGTTTTATCCCTTCTGTGACTATGGGTCACTAGTGCCAGAGGAGCCCGTCCAGGCCCCAATCTAAGTAAGTTGCACTTTCTAATGTTGTGATGTTGTTTTCATTTTTTTTTCATTTCTCGTGTGTGTGTGTGTGTGTGTGTGTGTGTGTTACTGCTGCATGTTTGGGGCCTTTAAATGTGATTTTAAAGTTTTTTTTTAAGAAATTAAGGAGAAAGATAATACATGTCTTAAGAGAATACATAATAGGCATTCAACCCAATTGAGTGGTGCATGGAAGACATATTTCCCATTCATATGTTTCAAGCAATCCCTCTCCATCTCTTAACTTGTAGTGTAGTTGATTAGAGGGAGCACTTTTTTTCAAAATCTGGGTTCTTATTTCTGCCTATTAAGTACACATATTTATTTTAATTTCATAATTAAGAATAGATTTCTCTCACAATCACTTAAAAAATGCTAAGGTTGTGTGTTAGTGTGTGGTGAAGTTGGGTGCACTGACTCGAATAGTGACAGAGGCCAACCTAGAAGGTCTTCAGGTATTCAAGCAGTATACTCCAGGGCTGAGAAGGTCGGGGTAGCAGTGCAGACTCAATGGTGCATTTTGGAGTGGGATCATGAAATTCCACAGCCAGCCTTCTTTGAGGGTACCTCATATATTTTAGTCCTGTGTCAGACCTACTGGAAGTATAGTTAAATGCCAGAAATAGCTGAGTTTCTGGATTTGTATCTGCAGGAGCCTGTGGGCAGCAGGATACTATGTAGACAGCAGGCCAAGAGGTCTTGTTTCTTTTCCACTGAATCCCTGTGTGCCCTTGCTCCCTTACTCCTCCTCTTCTTCCACTACAGTTTGTTTTTTCTTCTGCCTCTCTGTCTTTTAAAGTAATAGTTCAAAGTTAACATTCCTTGGTTGGTGAGTAAGATGCTGAAGTCCGCCACAAGATACTGGTCACCTCTTCCCATCTTCCTAGGGGCCACCACCATAAAACAGCTGATGATGAAACTGTCAAAAACTTCAGGGAAAATTCCCAGCCTGTTAATAAGAGTGAGTGATGCTGCCTTGGAATGTTGGCCAACTCTTCTAGGATTCTTTTGCTCCCCAAATGTTGGTGGAGGGATAGGGTGTGGGTAGGGGTCACTGTGTGCCTTTGCTTTACAGATTAATAGTCTGTACCACACTGGAGCAGAAAAATTGACATAAATGAGGGGGAAAAATGCCATGTTTATCTATCTTCCAGGCTTCCAACTCAGACATAGCATTTAGATAAATGAAATACAAATTTGGCCAATCAGAGGTTTCTGAGGCAATGGCCCTATAGAAGAGCATCAGGTTTCCTCACTGGCTCTGAATGATGCTGACAGATGTTGCTGTTCAGTGTGCATTCTGCCCAGACCATATGGGTGATGCAATATGTTTCACCTTAGTATCTCTATTTTTAGGGCTCTTTGGGCAGTCAGGGCAAGGTTCTTAGTACTTCTGTCATTTTGCTGAAGGAAATCAAATGGATAATACATTGTACCTTTATACAAACATGTTTAGAGAACTGCTGGACACTTTGCAAAGAAGCCATGAGTTAACAAAGCCCTGTTTGCCTGTTCCATTGCCACTGTAGCTGAGGCAGCACTGTGGCAGCCAAGTCCCCCACAGTGGTGGAGGTGGGCACAGTAGTGGTATCACCAACATGACAGACATGCAGTTTCAAGCTCAGCCATTATAGGTCCTCTTGAAAGCACTGGAGCATTGTTATCTAGGAGTGAAGGACTAGAGGGAACAGAGACCTGGCATCCCCCTCCTGGGAATGTAGTGGGAAGCTGTTCCAAGGCTAGCTTTGCCTGTCCTTGAAATTCTTGGCCTACCTCTTTTGGGGGCCTTTCTGCTCCAAAATTGAGATGCCTCATTGTAAACTTGCAGTTACTTATGAGTAGTTGATGTATCAGTTCCAGCCACACCTGTCTTCAAACCCAGTTTCACTAATGACCTAACCAGGCTGAAGGCTCAGTGGTCCCAAGAGCCACTGGCCCCTTGCTCTATCACATTCCCAGGGCTGTAGGATGAGCATTTCATGGTGAGGGTTGGTAACATTTCTGAGAATGGGGAGTTTTCATCCCACATGGTGGAACCTTATAACTGCAGCTAACTCAACCATAACTCACCTCCAGAAGATTAGTGTTTTAGTATTTATCAAAAACGAAAGGCAAAATCTCAGGTCCAATCAGGATTCTGCCTGTCTCCTTTCATCTTTCAGTCTCTGGCTATGATGATGTCCTCCTGTTATATCTGCCCCTCCCCATTCTATTTTTTTCTTAGTCTGTCTAGCCTCACTTCTCCCTTAGTTTCAAGGTACCTCATCACCTTTTAAAATATTGTGTACACCTTACTGAACTACAGCTGAGAGGTGCAGTGAAGAGACGTGTAGCGTTTGCCTTACTCAGAGCCTGCAGAGCTCAGAAACTCATGCTGTGAATCCCAAAACTCAGTGCCCCTCCAAGAGCTGTGAAAATCATGATACTTTTATCATAATTTTGCCTGAAAGGGTCTTTTGTGTGGGCGCTAGAGCCAACCGAGGTGAGTATCAGATCCCATTCTGGGAATACTTGCCTGTGGCTCGTCCCCTGCCCACCAAGCTTAGTGGAGCAGCAGCAAGTGTGTAGGACTGTGGCAGCAGAGCCAAGGCTGCGGGGCGGCCGATGGTTGCAGAGCCATCACTCCCAACTCCAAGCTAAGGTTTCTTCTCATCTGTACCATATACATCAAGATCCACAAAAGACCAACTTTTAGACAGTGATACATTTTTTCCATTACCTGAGGAAAAGTGTGCAGTTGGTGCTTTTTTTAATATCTTTTGTTTTTAATTTCTATAAGATTTTTCCCTTGAAAAGGACAAATTAAATGACCATATTATGGGTGGCTGTATCCCAAGTATAAAGAATTGGCCCAAGGTACAGTGTCCTTGCCTGGTTTCATGTAAGGAGAGGGCTCCTTGATTGAACTGAGCTTCTATATAAAACTGGCTAAAAAGAGACTTAATTTTTGCTGAAATCACATTAATGTTACCATCTAAATACCGTAAGCAGCAAAAGCTACCTTGATTGTGAACTGAGGGGATCCCTGTGTAGCAGCCCACCATCTGACAGCACACTAGGATGTGATGCTTGTTAACTGTCTTCGCAAGCTCCTCTGTGGTGCTGAATTGTATTTGGATTCTCAGTGAGAGACCTCCGTGTCTCCTTGAACTGAGATCTGGGCCAGTAAATGCTGCCTAAAGGTTTCTATATTATCATGGTCAGTAGTTCAGTGAAATTTGTACGTTTTTGGTAACATTGGCATACACAGTGCCCCTGCAGTTCATTTTTTTTTTTTTTTTTTTTTTTTTTTTTTTTTTTTTTTTTTTTTTTTTTTTTTTTTTTTTTTTTTTTTTTTTTTTTTTTTTTTTGGTTTGGTAGTTTGTGACTCTACAATGCCCACTGTTATGTGTGTTAATTTATGAAAATAAATTTTTTTGAAAACCTTTCAGCTATCTGTAAAGGCTATTTTATTCTTAAGGCTTCATAATGAGTTAAAAGTTTACCTACAGTGTCATGAGGTTTTTGATGTTTTGTTTAAGGACATTCCAGAGTTATATTTCACAACCATTAGCCACTCCAAATTGGTTGCTATTTTCTGAAAACTGTCTTGTGCTCAGAATATGTGTAGAACTCCATTTTTACTCCAAGATCTAAGTGGACCAAGATCTAAGTCCAACTCTTTTGTCAGGGAACCTGGCACATAGAATCAGTAGTCCTTCAGATCTGAATCATACCCAATTAAATTAGGTCACTGGCCAGCCCTCTTCTGTTCATGGAAAACTTATGTCTGTAGTTTATTTCAGGACTTCTATTAACCAGTGTAGAAAATGAGTTATGTTTTTCATAACATCTTTCTCAAAACTTCAGGGTCCCCTTATCATTAGCTGATGTTTGCTATACATTTCACTGAGAAGACAGAGCAGTTTGAACAGAGCAAACTTCCACAGGGACCCTGGCTGTTCTGATTGGACCAGCAGTACTCCCACAGTATGACATGTGCACCGCCTGCCCCTTATATCTGGAACACTCTTCACATTTCTACGTGATGCCCTCGATCACTTTTCTCAGATCTTCTCTTTACCAGATCACTATGCCTGAAAGTGTGCCCCCTCCCATTCTGTAATCCCCTTATATTTTTGTGGCACACCACTTCCCCATCTGTGTTAATCATTGTAGTACAAGCTCCTTGAGATTAGAGGTTTTGTTTTACTCTGATCCTTCTGGGCCCCTCAAGATATCTAAAAGAGTGCTTCAGGTATAGCCATTCAGCACATAAACAATTTGGTCAATGAAGGGCCACATGCGCAGTGTGACCTCATAAGATTAGAATGGAGCTGAAAATTCCTGTGACCTAGTGAAGTCATAGCCATGGTAATTCAGGACATTACTCATGTTTGTAGTGTTAAAAACCTGTGCTACTGGACATAATGCAGCATATAAAATCATGCAGCACATATTTCATAGTGATATAAATAACTTGCTGATTTACTATAGAGTGTATAACAGGGTTTTACTAGAGGAACAGATACACAAATGTATAAGAACTTCACAAGCTTGGCTTATGATGGTCACCCACTGAGTCAGATGAGGAAGTGTGCAGTGGGCATCTACACACTGGAGACTGAAGGATGTAGCCTGAGGTCTGGAGCTCACTGCAGTATTTTTTGCAAATCCCTATCAGGAGGCCGATGGGTTTGTAGTGGAAGGCTGGTGAGTGTATACCAGAAAGCTGAAGGGCCAAGGCAGAAACCAAAGAGTCTGCACTAGAAGCCAGGAGACAACATCCAAATTGACTGCAAAGACCAGAGCTCCTCTGAAGAAATGGAACACTCCATCCTTCCTTAATTCCTTTTTATAACTTTAAAGTGATGAGCCACCCTAGGAATGGTTCTCCACACCATAGAGTGTGGAATTGCTGAGCCGATTTAGTTAAGCTTCTAAACTCAAATTGAGCCGGGGAGATGGCTCAGTGGAATAAGCGCTTCCTTGGCAAGAGCAAGGGCTGAGTTCAGTCCCCAGTTCCCAAACTCAAGTTGACACGGTTGATCAACCACTACAGAGTGTAATCATTACAAATTTAAAATGCTTACTACACATATACACTAAGTTATAATGGCATCAACCTCATTTATCTAAAGCTTAGGGTATCAAGAGACTACCTTTTGTGGTACTAAGACATTGAAACCAAGATCTTCCCACTGAGCTACATCCCCAGCCCTGAAATTGTTTATTTGGAGATAGGGTCTCACCAAGTTAATTTGTAACCCTTCTGCCTCAGTCTCCCTGAGTGCTTTACATATATATATATATGTGAAGTTTTGACAACTGTGATATTGTGAATATATAATACTAAGTCATATACTTTATTATATTTATATATTATATTTTTAATTATATATATAAAATTTGTAATGGGGGTCAAACTCAGGACCCTTTCTCAGACATTGAGCAACTACTCAAGAGTACATTGTACTTAGGGTTGGTTTGTTCTTTTTTGTTTGTTTTTTCCCAGCACTTAAAATATATATAATATGTATTACATGTTTATATATATATATATATTTTTTTTTTTTTTTTTAATTTTAGGTGCTGGGAATTGAACCCACAACCTTCATAATGAACTACATTATCAGCTCTTTATTCATTTATTTTGAGATAGGGTCTTACTAATTCACTAAGTTGTCCATAAAGGCTGAATTTATAATCCTCTTTCCTTGGCTCCAGAGTGCTGGGATTACAGCCTCACTTTTTTTTTTTTTTTTTTTTTTTTTTTTTTTTTTTTTTTTTTTTTTTTTTTTTTTTTTTTTTTTTTTTTTTTTTTTTTTTTTGCTGGAACTGGAGATTGAACTAAGGCCCTTGCACTTAGCAGGGAAGCGCTTAATCCTTTGAGCCATCTCCCTGGCCCCCAGCCTCACATTTTTAAGTATGGGCCAGTGAGATAGCTCAGTGGCATAAGGACCTGCTTGGCAAACGTAGGATCCTGAGTTTGATCCCCATTACAAATTATATTGATATATATAACTTAAAATATAGGGACTAGGGAGATGGTTCAGTGAAATAAGCGCTTCTCTGGTAAGCACAAGGGCCTGAGGTCAATCCCTGGTTCTGAAAAAAAAAAAAAAAAAAAAAAAAAACTATAATATATATAAATATAATACACAAATATTTTTAAAGTATATGATACAGTATTTACATTCACAATATCATAATATACATCCTTCACTGCTATTGTCAAAACTTTACTCATTGGTCCACATAACTCAAAAATTATCAGACAACTTTCATTCCATAACTCCACCATTTCTATTTTCTGCCTCCAAGATTCTACTTATTCTAGATATGCCATACAGTATTTGACCTTCATATCTAGTTTATTTCAACTAGCATGTCTTTTTTTTTTTTTTTTTTTTTTTTTTTTTTTTTTTTTTTTTTTTTTTTTTTTTTTAATGTATTTGTTACACTGTTAACCCTACGCAGCTCAGGACTCCATGATCCTCTTGTTTCAGCCTCCCAAGATGCTGGGGTTACAGGCATGCACTACTATGCCCAGTCTTGGTGACCAGCTCAGCACGTGTGGGGGCAGGGCCAGTACAGCATGTAGTCCTGGGAATCAAACCCTGGTTGGTCCTTGTGCTTGCCTAAGCAGGCACTTAGTCCACTGAGCTAGCTCACCAGCCCTTTCTCAGACATTAAGCAACTACTCAAGAGTACATTGTGCTTAGTGTTGATTTGTTTTTTTCTGTTTGTCTGTTTTTTTGTATTTTAGGGAAGGGTCTACAGGGCATTCAGGTTCTCACTACTAGATGGGACTTGTAGTGATCCACCTGTTTATAGCCTCCCAAGTGCTGGGATTATAGGTGCGTCTCAGTTGCCATCTCTACGCACCCCAGGCAGCAGGACCAGCATGGCAGGCCTGGTTTAAAAAAAAACAGGCCCTGAAACATGACAGGGGCAAAACCATTCATTTATTTGCACTAGATGGGTAAGGCAATGATCCTGAGAAACATCAGATTTTTGAAACTAGCAGTTAATTGGTAGGATCCTCACCCTGACTAACTATATATGCTGATACTTGTGAACTAAGCAACTGCACTGAAGATAGCAATGTGTAATAGCAGGGTCATGAAAGAAAACTTTTTTTTAAAAAATCCTGTATTGGAAAAAAAAATCGTATATCAGGCTGGGGAGATAGCTTGGCGGTCTAAGCGCTTGCCTTGAAGCACAAGGACCCAGGTTCTATCCCTGCTACTGCATGCCATGCCAGCCCCAGACCCAGCTGCACCATAATGGTCACCAGAACAGGGTGTGATAGCACATGTAATCCCAGCTCTGGGGAGGCTGAGATAGGAAGATCACTAGGAGTGTGAACTGCTTGGCGAAATCATATACCAAATAAATAAAAGATTAAGGGAAAAAAACTGTATTAATTTATCAAATCCATCTTGTCAAGGTATCTTAAAACTGTTTCATTGATATCTGTACTTCAATAAAACAAAAAGAAAAAAAACACATCAAAGTGGCTCCAATCCCTATACATAAGATCTAAAATTGTAAAACTCTTAGAAGAAAATGTAAGTATAAATTCATGACCTTGGAGTTGATGAATCTTACACAAGCACAAAAAAAGAAAATGATTTCATCAAAATTTTTAAAATTTCATGTTTTGAACTATACCATCGAGAAAGTGAAAAGGTAATTTACAGAATGGGAGAAAATATTTGCAAACTGTAAGGGTGAACTCAACAGGGGAAAAAAAAGTTCAAAAATGGGAAAAGGGAGCAAAAGGACATAGCTCAGTGGCACAAGTACTTGCCTGGCAACCACAAGGTCCTTGGTTCAATTCCCAGTCTGGAAAAAAAGTGCACGGGGGGAAGGTGGGAACCAAGAACTTAATTATATCTTTTTTTTTTTTTTTTTTTTTTTTCTGTATTTGGTACAGGATTTCACCGTGTAGCTCGGACTCGTACTGATCCTCTTGTTTACTGGAATTACAGGTGTGCACCACCATGCCCATCTCAGTGGCCAGCTCAGCATGGCCAGGGCCAGGGCCTGCATGGCATATGGTCCCAGAGATCAAAGCACAGTCCCTGTGCTTGCCTAAGTAGATGTTTAGTCCACTGAGCTATCTTGTTGGCCCTGAACTTAGTCATTTCTCCAAGGAATATATTAACATGATGATCTCAACATAATTATTCACCAGAGACACATAAATGTAAAACTCAGCTACCATTCCACACACATAAGGACGGAGACAGTGTCTCACTATGCAGTTCAAGCTGTCCTTGAGCTCACTTTGTAGCCCAGGCTGGTCTCAAACTTGCAATGATCCTGCCTCAATCTCTGGTGTGCACCACCATTCCTGGCCTTTTTTGTCTTTTTTTTTTTTGGGGGGGGGGGTGGGCAGAGCTGGGGATTGAACTCAGTCTTTGTGCTTCCCAGGGAAGCACTTATTCCACTGAGCCATCTCCCCAGCCCCCCCCCCCTTTTTTTTTGTCTTTTTTCGGATAGGGTTTCACTATGCAATTCAGGCTAGCCTCAAACTTGTAGTGATCTGCCTCAGCCTCCCAAGTGCTGGGATTAAAAGCATGGACCACCACACCTGGTGGATATTAATTTTTTTAAGCCAGAAAATAACATGTCAATGAGGATGTGGTAACACCAGAACTCTTGTGTATTACTAGTAGGAATGTAAAATGGTGCAACTACTTTGAAAAACAATCTGCCCACTCCTCAAACAATAAGAAGTAGATTCACCTCCACAAAATGCAGCAGTTCTACTTCTAAGTATGTATCTGACAGAAATAAAAACACATGCCTATAAAAGTAAAATGTTACTCAGGAGGCTGAGGCAGGAGTATTGTGAGTTCGAGACCAGCCTGAGCTACAAAGTGAGCTTAAGACCAGCCTGAACTGCATAGCAAGACCCTGTCTCAAAAAGACAAAAAAAAAAAAAAAAGAAAAAGTAAAATGTTATGAATATTTATAGCACCTGTATTCATAATGGCCAAAAGCTGGAAACAAGTCAGATGTCCATCAACTGACAGATGGGTAAATAAAATATAGTACACCTGTGCTGTAGAATAGTCGTTGGTGATTAAATGGGATGAAATACTAACACATGAAATGTGGACGAAGCTTCAAAACATTATGCTAGCCGGGCGTGGTGGCGCACACCTGTAATCCCAGCACTCAGGAGGCTGAGGCAGGAGGATTGTTGTGAGTTCGAGACCAGCCTGAGCTACAAAGTGAGCTTAAGGCCAGCCTGAACTGCATAGTGAGACCCTGTCTAAAAAAAAAAAAAAAAAAAAAAAAAAAAAAAAAAAAAACAAAAATTATGCTAAGTGAAAGAAACCAGTTACAAGAGTCCACATATTCTGTGCTTTCATTTGAATGAAAATTCAGAATAGGAAAGTCCATAGGCCTGGACGGTTGCTTAGGGGCTTGTGAGAAGGGGTGGAAGGACATGGAAATGATAGCTACACAGTATGTTTTTTATTTTTGTGGTGAGAAAAATATTCTAAAATTGACTGGTAATAGTTACCTGTATCTGTGTATACATAGAAAACCATTGAATCTACACTTTACAGTGGGTGATTTGTATGGTATATAAATTTCAAATCGATACAGCTGTTTGAGAAAGAAAAAAAAATGTAATCTAAACAGAATTAGAAAAAAACTCAATAACATGCTTAATAGATGCCCAAAATACACCTGATAAATACTCATTTATGATAAAAATCTTATGCGGTGCCTATAATCCCAGCACTCTTGGAAGCTGAAGTAAGAGAATCTCAAGTTCAAGGCCACCCTGGGCAATTTAACAACTTAACAAGCCCCTCTCTCAAAATAAAACAAAAAGGACTAAGGATGTAGCTCAGTGTGAAGGTCCTGAGTTCAATCCTCAGTGTCACAAAAGCAGAGACAAAAACAAGAAACCCTTATTCATAGTGGGCATGGGGGGGGGGAGAATCTTTTACTCAGACACAGGGTTATCTACTATAATCACACAGGGCCTCAGCCTTACTAGTGCTGAGATTATAGGCATGTAGCACCATGCCTGGTCCCCATTTTAGGATTATAATGTTGCTACATACATACATGTACAGGTTTTCCTTTAGACATGTTTTCATTTCTTTCAGATACGTATCTAGGAAGTGGGGTGTAGTGGCACAGCCCTGTAATCCCTGAATTGGGAAAGCTGGGGCAGGTGAATCATGGTGAGTACAAGGCCAACCTGAACTACACAATGAGACCCTGTCCCCACACCCCCAAACAATACATATCAGTGAGTGGAGTTGTTGGATTGTATTGTGATGACTATGTTTAATCATTTGAGAAACTGCTGATTGTTTTCCAAAGTTGCTGTAGTATTTTTACTCCTGTCAGCAGTATATGAAGGTTCTGATTTCCCTACATCTTTGCCAGTAAGAAATTGTGGGGCTGGGGAGATAGCTTGGGAGGTCTACGCGCCTGCCTGGAAAGTGCAAGACCCCAAGTTCAAGCCCCAGTACTGTGCCAGATGCCATGCTGGCCCCCAAACCAGGCATGGTAGCACAGGCTTGTAATCCCAGTGTTGGGGAGGCAGAGACAGGAGGATCACTATGATTCTGAACTGTGTAGCAAGATCTTGTATCAAATAAACTTTTTTTGAAAAAGTATGTTAGGGGCTGGGGAGATGGCTCAGTGGAATAAGTGCTTCCCTGGTAAGCACAAGGCCATGAGTTCAATCCCCGGTTCTTCCAGAAAGAAAAAAAAAAAAAATGGTAAATAATGTCTACATTCCTAGTGGGAAGTTGGTATTAATAGAAGAGTTTTTAAAAATTGTGGTAAAATATTCATTAGAAAATTTAACACTTTAACCATTTTGACGTGGTTAAAGGGACATCAAGTATTAAGGGACATCAAGTATTTTTCTCATGTTAGGCAACTATTACCACTAACACTTCCACAACTTTTTCTTCATATCAAACAGAAATTCTGTACTCACTAAACAATCATTCCTCATTTGCTTCCCTTCCCACTCCTATAATATCTATTATACTTTCTGCGCTTATGAACTTGCTTATTTCAGACATTTGATATAAGTAGAATCATATTCTCGTTCAAAAATTTTGTATTTGGCTAATTTCAGTTAAGAAATAGTGTCAATGCATTCTACCATTGAGCCAAATCCCCAGCCTCTACCTATATCATGGATTTTGGAATCAGCGACATAGATTCAAAAATCTGACTTTTGGGGCCGGAGAGATAGCTCAGAGACATAAACACCTACCTGACAATCACAAGGATCCGAGTTTGCTCCCTGGCCCCACATGCTGTGTGGCCTCAGCCGGGGATGCAGGCACCCACCATGCAGCCCTGGAACCCGGTGTGGTGGGGCATGCCTATAATCCCAGCAGTTGGGAGGCTGAACCAGGAGGATCTCTGCAAGTTTGACACCAGCCTGGGGGCTACAAAAGTTTGCACAAGACCAGCCCAAACTGCACAGTAAGACCTTGTCTCAAAAACTAACAAATTCTGACTTGTACTTCATGGGGCTCTGATTTCATTCTGGTCAGGTGCCCTTGAGAATGTTTCATCTTCCTGAGCCTCCTGCACTCATCTTTAAGATGAGATAATGTATAAGGGTAGTTCGCAGATCTCTAAGTCAGTGCTCAGTAAAAAGTGTTAGGTACTACTGAAAATTCGTTTTTCCCCTTAAAACTGAAGAGAGCAGTTTTAAGGGGAAAAACGCCATCCAAGCACCTCGTTGACCCCTTAGTTGCATTTCTTGGTGATCCAAGACCACTTGCCTATGATCTCCCTTGCAACATATGAGTAGGACGTAAGAAAAATGTATCAGCAGGCCTGTAGGCGCTTACAATAGAATCTGTCATTAAGTAAAGGCCCGCTGAGGGGTGGATACACGTGTAAATGAGCGGTCAGGCGGTACCACTTTCTCCAATCTCAAGTAATTCATTTATCCAGGCATAAGCAAAAAGGCATCCCATGGGCCGGGGAGATGACTCAGTAGAATAAGCGCTTCCCCGGCAAGCTCAAGGGCCTGAGCTCAATCCCCAGTTCCACCAAAAAAAAAAAAAAAAAAAAAAGCAAAAAGGCATTCCAGAAAGAAGGAAAATTGGCAAGGCTGAGCATAGACCAAGGTTTAGCTCATCGGCCACCCCCACAGCCCAAACAGCCTAAACTTGCCTTACAGGTTCTGGAAGCTCAAATCTGGGGAAACAGAGAGTTAACCACAGGGCGGAGTTTATTGGTACCGCCCCCAACAATTGGCGTTTTATATTGGTTCTGTGAACTCGAACCTAGTGACGTCACACGCGTGGCCCAGTGTGTGAAGGGGGCGTGGTCCTCTGAGAGGAGGAGACAAGATGGCGGCGTCCGTTGGGCACCGGTGTCTGGGATTTCTGCGCGGGTTCGTGTCGAGGCGGTCCAGGTACCACAGGGCAAGGAGACTGACTTGGGGCAGGGGGCGACCCAAGCCATGCCAGACAGAGTCTGGAGAAGAGTTCTTTATCGCGGCTTGTTCTGAGGCGGGCTCTGGTAGAGAAAAACTTTCACCCCGAGTTCGGAAGCAGTTGTCACAGCTGTTACCGTCCTGGGGTGGTCCAGATTCACTTAGGTGTGGTCTGAACGCTCTCGCTTTGTCCCTTCCAACGCTGTCCACTTGCACAGAGGGCCACAGAACAGATGGAGTAGAACGCCTGCCTGTCACTAGAGTCGAGGCAGAACCGAACGCCTGTACCTCAAGTGTTCGGGTTCCTCGCTGACAGCGTGTTGTGGCGAGAGCACTGGAATGGGGGGCCACTTTCGCTTCAGGTTCTTCGTCTTCGAAGTGAGATTAGATTTGGTGATCGCCACGTAGTCCAAGACTGGAGTCTTGAGGATCAAGATTCGGATTCACGTCCCTCCTAAAGGGAGAGATTTGCTCAAATTCACCCAGCATGTTAGTATCAGAGCCGAGATTGCCTCTCAGTTCCCTGGTTCTCTCTGGCAAGGACCTTACCCTCAAGCTGCTCACCGAGAGGGCAGTTGTACAGAAATAACTTGGGAAGATCTGGACTCACAGAAAATGGATTAAAATATTGATAGGTGTCACTCAAGAGTTCGCTACTGGGTGTCGTTTGAAGGGTTAGACATGCACCGTACTTTGGTGTTTCTAGCAGGATTTGTTTTGTCATTGTTGGCCAGAGTTTGTGCTGTGACCAGGTGACATCGCTTTAGTCTGGGAGAATAAAAGGATGAGATTTGGACTGAGATGGAGCAAAACACCGTCTTTGACTTTACTGTGAAAGCTTCTTTCTTCCATCGTTAATTATTCCAAAATGATGTATTTCTGTCAAGAGGGGGCTCTGCAGTATGATGACTACCTTAGGATGTAGTTGTTTTCAGTACTATTACCAGATGTTTTACTTATGAGTCAATTATAATTCACCGAAACTATGTCATGAACTGGATAATTTAAAAGATCACACTCCTAAATTTTTGTTAAATGATGTTGAAAAGAATGTGCCTCTCCATTGAAAAGAAAGAAAAAACAAAAGCCATATTTTAATACAATTGTGGTAAGACTGGATTATTTATTTATTTATTTATTTATTTATTTGCTGTACAAGGGATTGAACTCAGGATCTTGCACTTGCCAGGCAAGCACTTATTCTACTCAGCTATCTCCCCGGCCCAAGACTGGATTTTAAAAAACATTTTAATTTGGTTTTGCTGAAACAAGGTCTGGCTGTGTAGTGCAGGGCCTGGGCTCATTTATATAGCCTAAAAACTCACCACAAGTCTCCCAAGTGCTGAGATTCCAGGTCTACACAATGTCCGACCTAGTATAAATGTTAAAATTTCAGCCACCAGAAATACTACATTCTAAAAGAATAGAGGATTGGATGTTTACAAATCTGTATTCAGCTCTTTTGTGGCAGACACACAGGTTTCACATATAAGTGCTGGTTTTCTTGCTTATTATGATCACTTGCTTAATTTAAAACGTTTTTATTGTGGAATAGTTTTAGACTTGCAGAAAGTTACAGAAGTAGTACATAGAAATCCCAGATACTGTTTACTCAAATTCCCAAATGTCAGACATATTTACTTTCTCACTTTGTCTTTCCCTGTTTGTACGTGTATATGTGTGTATGTATTTTTTTTTTCTGGAATACTTTAAGAGTACCTTACAGACTTGATGACTCCGCCTTTAAATATTTCAGCTTTTTTTCCTACAAGGACATTTTTCTAGATGATTATAATTATAAAAATAATGTCTATATTTTTCAGAATATGTAAATTAACACTGGCACAGTGTTGTTACTGTATCTATAAACTATTTGCAAAAGTTGCCAATTGATAATTTAATTTCCTTCCTTCCTTTTTTGTGGTGTTAGGGATCAAACCCAGGTCCTTATTTATTGAGCAAGTGCTCAACTACTTAACTACATCCCCAATTCTTTTTTTTTTTTTCAGTTCTTATTTTAAGAAAATATTTAATAGTTCATTTTTGTTTGATTTTAGACTTCTTCACTGTGAAAACACTGCCCTGAGCCATTTTCTCCACTCCTGGAAGGTGCCTCTTCGAGCTATTAACACAGGTAAGGAACAGTTGGAAATGGTGGTAATTCTTGTTTGTTTGCTCAGATGTAAGTTGGGATGACCATAGATTTGTTGTTGGAATAAATGAAATTATGTGAAGTGTGTTAGAGTTGTTAGAATACCTAACATATAATCACCACTTAAGCCCTTGTTAATATATCACTTTTGCTGGCTGTGTAATACTGTTGTATGACTGGACCCTTCACTGTTGGACATTTAAGTTTCTAGTCTTTATCTGTCATAGACATTCTTATAGTAACATCTTTGCTCAACTTCAGGATAAATCTGTGGAAGTAGAATTACTGAGTGAAAAGGTTTGTGTGTGTTAATTTTTTTTTTTTGGGCGGGGGGACATTTCACTGTGTAGTTTTTAGGCTGGACTTGAATTTATTTATGGCTCAGCTTAGCCTTGAGCTCACAGCAGTCTTCCTTTCAGCCTCCACAGTGCCAGGATTACAAGCATGTGCCATCATGCCTGGCCTATGTTTTGTTAGATAGGCCACATTTCTCTTCAAAGAGGGTTGTCCTAGTTTATACTTAAGCAGGAAATGCTAGTAATAAAGCACTTCTCACACTACACCCCTGTCAACAGTATGGACTACGAACTTTGTGATCTGCTGAACCAAACTCTTGGAACCACTACAAAGACATATATTGTCTTTGTTACCTAAATATCCTTTTGATTGTAGCATACTAAAAGCTGTTTTTAACTGCTAATAAGACTACCTTGGGAATAAAATGAACTGGTTAATGAGAACAACACAAAACTTATTATCAGAATGGTAGTTAGTAGGAACACATTTTGGTGTTACTTAATTAGGAATTGCATGCTAGAACATGTAGGAATAACATGAAGAGTGAATGGAGAGCCTCAGAAATGAAGGTATAATCTTGGCTCTGTGAGAAAAACACTATGCTTTTATGAAGTGTTTAATTCAGAAGAGAGGTGGCCAGGAGTGGAGGCTGATCTTTACTTAACACCCTACTCTGGAACGAGAAAGACTTTTAAATAAGGAGAGAACCATAGAGCCCAAAGCAGTCAGTGGAGTATGACAAGGCATGCTGGGCTCCTGAGCTACAACAATTTGCTCATCATCACAGGTATTTCTCGCTTTTTCCTGACCTATACTGGAGATTGAGCCCAGGGCCTATGCACAGCTGGTCAAGTACTCTATCTCCAAATTTTTTTTTTTTTAATTTTGCTTTTTTGAGGCATTATCTCAGTATAGTTCAGACTGGTCTCACACTCATTATGTGCCTTAGGCTAGCACTTTCAGTGATCCTCCTGCCTAAGTCTCATATGTGCTGGGATTATAGGCCTGTGCCACCACATGCAGCTCCTCCTTTTTTTTTTTTTTTTTTTTTTTTTTTTGGTACTGAGGATCAAACTCAGGACCTTATGTTTGCCAGGCAGGCACTTACACCACTGAGCTATCTCCCCAGCCTTTTGGGGGGTAAGTTTTAATTAAGTAATGAATTAAATTTTATTTTTTAAATTTGTGTATATTTTTACGGTACCAGGGATTGAACTCAGGACCCTGCACTTGCCAGGCAAGCACTTATTCTACTGAGCTATCTCCTCAGCCCTTTAAACTTTAATTTAAAACACTTTTTATTTTGAGACAGGCTCTGGCCATGTTACTGTGGCTTCATATTTTGAGATTTATGTGCTTCAGCCTGCTGAGTACTAGGGTTATAGATATACTTGCCTAGTTTCCTTGCTTTTTGAGAAGTCTTGGTTAGAGGTACAATATTCATTCATTCATTCATTCATTTTTTTTTTTTGGCGGAACCAGGGGTTGAATTCAGGCCCTTGTACTTGCCAGGCAAGCACTTATTCTACTGAGCCTCTCCCCGGCCCCCTTATTTATTTATTTATTTGACACAGGATCTCTCTGTATAGTTCAGGCCAGTCTGGAACTCACTTATACAGCCCCATGGCTGGCCTCGAATTCATGGTGATCCTCCTGCCTCAGCCTCTCAAGTGATTAAAGGTGTATGCCACTAAGCCTGGCAAGACACAATGTTCAGTTGTTAAGTTAGGGTTCAGTAGCAATAATTACATAATAGCAACAATTAGTGCCATCTGCACTAAGTCATGTAGAAAATGGGGCATGGTGGTGCATGCCTGTAATTCCAGGATTTGGGAGACTAATGTGGGATGATCATAAGTTTGAGGCTAGGCTGGATACACAGTGAGAACTTGTTTTAAAAACAAATTTTGTGAGCCAGGCATGGTGGCACAGGCCTGTAATTCTAGCACTTGGGAGGCTGAGGCAAGAGGATTGTTGTGAGCTTGAGACCAGCCTGAGCTACAAAGTAAGCTCAGCAAAAAAAATTTTGTTTTTGGCAGAACTGAGGATTGAACTCAAGTCCTTGCACTTGCCAGGCAAGTACTTATTGTACTGAGCTATCTCCCTGGCCCTAAAACAAAGCGTAAGGGTCTGAGTTCAATCCCTAGTTCTGCCAAAAAAGAAAGAAAGAAAGAAAAAGAAAAGAAAAAATGAAACCAGTACCATGTACTGAAATGTGACATGGAGAATAAGATTTTCTTCCAATAAGAGTGTGCACTTCTATTTTACGTAGGCTGTTGATAATTCAATTTATCATTTTTTGAGAAAGTGTATACATTTAAGGTATAAAATAACATGTTTTGATCTATTTGATGTTCATAGTGAAACAGTTATTGTAATAAGCAATTTAATATATACGTAATCTCATTTTCAGTTTTTTCTACCTCCCTTTTCTCCCTTCTTTCCCTCCTTCCTCCTTCACTCTCTCCTCCCTTCTTTGCCCTTTCCCTCCCTAAATTCTACATTTTTTTGCATATTACCAATATATAATGGTACTTAATTAGTTAACTATTATCCTCATGCCATATATTAAATTTCTACACAATAAGATCTTTGTACCTTTTAACTATCATCTTCCAGTTCTTACTTCCATTAATTCATTTGCTTGTGTATTGTGGTACTTGGATTGAACATGGCTTTGCATACACTAAGCAAATGCTCTCCCACTGAACTATATCTCTAGACCTTATTTTTTCCAGCAAGGTCTTACTAGTAGGCCAAGCCTCAGCTTCCTATGTAGCTAGAATTATAGGTGTGTGCCATAGTAGCTTTTTTTTTTTTTTTTTTTTTTTTGTGGTATCAGGCATCAAATCAGGGCTTGTGCGTGCCAGGAAAGTCAGGTGTCAGTAAGGTATACCCTTAGACTGCAGCCACCTTTTTAGATTCTACATATAAGTGAGATCCTGCAGTGTGTTATTTTGTTTCTATCTCTGGATTATGTCACTTACCATAATGTCCTCTAGATTTATCCATCTTGTCATAAATAACAATTTTCCTTCTCCACCGCCTCCTTTTTTATTTTTTCCTTCTTCATTTTGTATATTTGGTACAGGGTCTCACTATGCAGCTTGGACTCATAGTGATCCTGTTTTCAGCCACCCCAGTGCTGGGAGGGCCAGTGTAGCATGAGGGACCAGGGATCAAACCCTGGTCCCTGCACTTGCCAAAGCAGGTGCTTAGTCCATGGATCTCTTGCCAGCCCCCTCCCCATCCCTTTTGAGACAAGTTCCCATTACATAGTTTAGGCCTGAACTTCTGTATAGCCCAGGCTGACCTTGAACTCATGGTGATCTTCCTCAGCTTCCTGAATGTGTGCATCACTATGCCCATCCAGATTTTTCTTCTTTTTAAAATTGAGAAATATAGAATTGTGAGATTTAAAAAAGAAGTGGGGCATGGTAGTTCATGCTGACATAACACCACTTTGGGAGGCTAAGGCAGAAGGATGACAAGTTGAATTCCAGCCTGGGCAATTCAGGGACTTAGCAAGACCCTTTCTCTAAATAAATAAATATATACATACAAACAAACACACTGGTATGAATCCAGTGCAAAGGCTTAAGGCTCAATCCCTAATACCCCAAAAGGAAAAAAAAATAATAGCTCTATTCAGATATAATTCATATGCCATAAAATTTGCCCTTTTAAGTAATTCAGTTTTTTTTTTTTTTGTATTTTTTCAGAATTCAGCAGACATTACCATTTTTCCCCTTGTAATAAAGGGGAATAACATTACCCTTTAAACTGTTACATTCTGGGCAAGAGAGGTAGCTCAGCAGTCTAAAGTGCTTGCTTAGGCAAGCTTAGGCAAAGCACAGGGACTTTAGTTCAATGCCTGGTACTACATACTGTGCCAGCCCTGCCCCCAGGATGGCCTGAGCTGGCCTCAAAAAATAATAATAAACTGTCACCTACAATTCTCCCTGTCCTTGGCAATCAGTAATCTACTATATGTCCACAGATTTACCAATTCTGGATACTTTATATATAAACAGAATCATGTAATATGCTCTGGGGCTGGCTTTATTTTATGTAATGTTTTCAGGGTTTATGCTATAATGTGTCAATGCTTCATTCCTTTTTATTTGGAAGTAGTATTCTTGTATGATACCACATCTTGTTTATTCATTTGTTGATGAACATTTGGCTATTTTTGGCTTTTGTGACTAGTGCTATTACTGAATATTATTTTTAAAAATTCTTTTATGTATTTGGTATAGGGTCTCACTACACAGCTCATAGTGATCCTCCTGTTTTGAGCTTTCCTAATGCTGGGATTACAGGTGTGTGCCACCATGCCTGGTCTTGGTGGCTGGCTCAGTATGCAGCAAGGCAGATAGTGCCAGGTATTCAACTCTGGTCCCTATGTTTTCCTGAGCAAGTGCTTAGTCTGTTGAGCTATCTTGCCACCTCTACTTCTGATATTTAGATATGTTTTGGTTTTTTTGTTTTCTTCCTTTTTTTTGGTGGTACCAGGGATCAAACTCAGGACCTTGCACTTGCCAGGCAAGCACTTATTCCACTGAGCTATCTCCCCAGACCCTCAGATACAAATTTTTATATGCACATATATTTTTAGTTCTCTTAGGAATATGTCAAAGAGTAGGCTTGCTGGGTCATCTAGTCACTTGTTTCCTTTTTTTTTGTTTTTTACTTTGTTGGAATTGAAGCTAGAACTTTGTGTTTAACTTGATGAGGTTCTGCTAAACTGCTTTTCAAAGTGTGTCCCTCATTTTACATTCATACCAGCAACGTTTGAGGGTTTCTACACATTATTTTCAACATTTATTTTTGTAATCATAGCCATTTAGTGAGAGTGAGATGGTATCTCATTGTGTTATTGATTTGTATTTCCCTGACTACTAATGATTTTTTTCTTGGTTTGTTAGTGCTTCTGTAACAGAGTGCCATAAACAGAGTGGCTTAACTAATAGAAAGTTGTTGTCTGGTAATTGTAGAAGCTAGAAGTACATGGGACTGGGGAGATGGCTCAGTGGAATAAGTGCTTCCCTGGCAATCACAAGGGCCTGAGTTCAATCCCTCGTTCCACCAAAAAAAATAGTATGGAAGCTAGAAGTCTGAGTTCAAGAGAATAGCTAGGGGCTGGGAGGCATATCTGTTCCTTGCCTCTTGTCTTGTTTCCAGTGGTTTGCTGGCTATATTTGGTATTTGTTGCTTATAGAAGCATGATCCTGATATTGGCCTTTACTTTCATGTGATAGTCTACCTAATACATGTCTGTCTTTAGAGTTTTCCATCTTTACTTTTATCAATTTTTATCTGTCTATCCATCTGTGTGTGTGTGTGTGTGTGTGTGTGTGTGTGTGTGTGTGTGTGAGAGAGAGAGAGAGTGTCTGTGTCTGTGTGTATGTGTGAGACTGAGCATTAAATCCAGGAAATGCTGGTATCCCGTGCCACTCTTGGCAGTACTAGGGATTGAACCTAGGATTTTTGGCATATAGGCAAGTAGACAAGTGCTTACAACTGAACTGTATCCTCAGCCTCACCACCCCCAACTTAGCATCCATGTTTTGTTTTTTTGTCAGGGTTTCTCTGAATGATCCAAGCTGGGCTGAAATATACAGTACCTTAGACTTCAGAGTAGCTAGTATTAGACCAGTTTGGGTTATATAGGGGGTTCAAGGCCAGTCTGAACTACATAGTGAGACTCTGTTGCAAAAAAGCCAAACAGTACTTAAGGTTTTAAGTGTGGGCCACCACACATGGCTCCTTTACACATTTTTAAATTGGATGATTTGCCGTGTTTGTGTGTGTGTGTGCACATGCTGTGTTGAGGCTCAAACCCAACACCCTGTGCATGGTTGATGAGTGCTTACCAGTGAGCTATACCCCAGCCAGGCTGACATTTGAGAATATCAGTGTGCCCAGTCAGATTTGAACCTAGATTGTAAAAGCAAGATCAGAGAGCTCTGAGTGAGAAGTGGTGTATAGCTGAAAGTCCTGGACCTGTTGATGGCCTGTGGGACAATTTTTATTAGTTTCTGGATTTCTTTGCAGTTCAGTGTTTTCATCTTAAATTCTGTAGCTCTAGCAGCAGTAGAGATGCACTGTAGTTCTACAGGAAAGATGCCTGTCCTTTACTGATTGGTATAATTTGGAGATAGCTCAGTTACCTATACTGAGGGCTTCTTAGGTGCGCTGACTTTTCTTGGCCTTCTTGTGAGTGCTGTGATTGGAAGACTGTTCCTTCTTCCTATCTCCCAGGTTCAAAATTTTCTTGTGTTTTGTTTACAGATGCCAGAAAAATTCACACTGCCCCTGCCCGAACCTTGTTCCTGCTTCGCCCCCTGCCCATTCTGTTGGCAACAGGTGGAGGGTATGTGGGGTACCGGCAGTATGAAAAATACAAAGAGCGAGAGCTGGAGAAACTGGGATTGGAGATTCCACCCAAACTTGCTGGTCAATGGGAGGTAGGAATAAGGTGAAATCACCTTAGAGTTTCATCCAGAACAACTGATGTTGTTTTCTAAAGTGGCCCAAAGCTGAAATGTTTGAACAAAGGACAATTTGTTTTCTGAGAGTTTATGTCTCCAGGGGTTTTGGCCAGGCACAGGAATTATACTTTTGGCATTATGACAAGCTTTTCTGCCTCAAACCTACTCCTGATTTCTCTGAAAGGCCTGAGTAGAAATTTCTTGCTGTTGGAATCCTCAGAGCTCATTCCTTGCATTGGTGCCAACCTCCTGGCTCTTCTACTGTTCTTGCTTTTCTTGGTCTGAGAAGGGTTAAGATGTTATTGGCATTTTGTGATGTGGATTAGTTCTCATCAGGATTAAGACTCAATCAAATTTCTTTATTATATTCAAAATGACTTTTTAATCAAACTCATATAAGAGAGCCAGCCTTCACTGTTGTCAAACCATGCATTTTGTAATGCCTGACTCAGAGTAGACATTTAGTAGTAGATACTGCAATTCAACATGAAGGTATAATTTTAAAAGTTACATTCTTAGCCAGGCGTGGTGGCGTAGGCCTGTAATCCCAGCACTCAGGAGGCTGAGGCAGGAGGATTGTTGTGAGTTCGAGACCAGCCTGAGCTACAAAGTGAGTTTAAGGCCAACCTGAACTGCATAGTGAGACCCTGTCTCAAAAAAGGCAAAAAAATAAATAAATAAAATTAAATAAATAAATAAATAAATAAACATTACATTCTCTTCATTCATAATTTAACAACAGCAGCAACAACATTCTGAAATAGGGGCCAGGGAGATGATTCAGTAGATTAAATGTTTGCCTGGCAAGCTCAAGGGCCAGAGTTCAATCCCTGGTTCCATCAAAAAAAAAAAAAAGTCTGAAATAGTAAAGGACCAGTGCTAGGTGTCAGTAGTTGAGCAAAAAAAAAAAGGGGGGGGGGTAGAAATGTAGATATTTGGAATAGATTAGTAGATTTTCTTATGACCTGCTCCATACTGTTGATCTAGCTTAGCTAAATTAGTGATGGGGTGTCAGAATGTTAATGGTGGATTCCATTCAGGTTTCTTAGTAGCTATGTGAACTTGGACATAGATGGCACTTTCTTTTCTAGTCTTTTGGGTCTTCCAACTATTTTTTTTTTTTTTTTTTGTATTTTAAGGAAGGGTCTACAGGTGTTCAGGGTCTCACTACTGGATCGGACTCATAGTGATCTGCTTGTTTTGTTTACACCCTCCCAAGAGCTGGGATTACAGGTGTGTGCTACCACATGCAGTCTCAATCACCTCTCATCGTGCCCCTGAGGGGCAGGGCTGGCACAGCAGGCCCGGGGATCCAACCCCCAGCCCTGCTTGCAGGTTATTTAATCCACTGAGCTATTGGCAAGCCCTCCGGGTCTTCCAACTATAAGACAGGTTGGTTTGGAACAAGACTGAGATTCTTCCAGCTACAACAGTTCATCCAAAAGTTGTTTTTGCCATTGGGATTATATAGGCTTCCCACCAAAATCCTTTTTCAGGTTTTTGTTTCTATGATTTTCCTTCAAAAGAATCTGATGTAAGGATTTTGATTTTTGACATCTTATAGAACTATGACTTAGTTAATTGGCCATACAGACCCTAACAGATACTTGTCTGCAACTCATCTCCTATTCCTAGGTGTTTACCCCATAACCATGTTCATATAATCCTTGGACTTTATAATACTCTATCTAAAAAACAAAAACAAGACTAAGTTTTCTATTTATGTATCATGAAATCCTTTTCAATGAAAAGTTTGTGTAGAATTAGTCAGATTTTGAAAGTATGCTGCACTGTCTCCAGTGACCTTGGTTTCCTCTGTAATTGTACTGTTCTCCATTAGTACTTGTGATGTACTAGTAAATGTGGGTAGCACAAGACCGTGATTGACCCTATTCAGGTGTTAGACCCAACCTAACGTCTCTCTGATTCAAGGCGTTTATTGGTCTGACTCACACTGTGACAAACTTGCATGCTTTCAGAAAATTTCTACACCTAGCAACTCACCATTTTAATGCACATTTTTATTTATTTTCTTGAAACAGTCTCTGTGTTGTCCATACGGACTTTGCACACTTGGGCTTAAGTTATCCAACACAGTGAGCCTACCAAGTAGCTGGAATTACAATAATGCACCAGCATCTGATGCACAAATTATTATTATTATTTTTTGTTTGTTTTTTGGTCTCAAACTCACTATAGCAACCCTCAAGTTCATAGCAGCCCTCCTCCCTCAGACCCCTCAGTGTTGGATTATAGTTATGTACCACCACACCAGGCTTTCAGAAATTATTTTTAATTCTTCACATTAGTAGACATTTGAGTTATTTGCAGCTTTACCTATTATACATATTATGAAGTTGTTGTGAATACTTGTATATACTGTTTTAGAAATTTGTTCATATTTCTGCTGTGTTATCCAAAAGTAAAATTATTTGGTCATATGATAAGTGTATATTTTTAAGTATATAAGTTTATAGAAAATTGCCAAGCCGGGTGTGGTGGCGCAGGCCTGTAATCCCAGCACTCGGGAGGCTGAGGCAGGAGGATTGTTGTGAGTTCGAGACCAGCCTGAGCTACAAAGTGAGCTTAAGGCCAGCCTGAACTGCATAGTGAGACCCTGTCTCAAAAAAGACAAAAAAAAAAGAAAAAGAAAATTGCCAAACTTTTGAAAGTTTGAAAGTTTTTCTTTTTGAGACAGTCTTGCTATTTAAATAGTTCAAGCTGTCTTTGAGCTTACTATGTAATCCAGGCTCCCCTCAAACATCTAGTGATCTCCTGCCTCAGCCTCAGAAGTGTGGAGATTATAAGTGTCCACTACCACACTTGGCTCAATCATTCTGCATTGCCATTAACAGTATATGAATATTTTTATGATCTCACCAGTCTGATTTACTTACTAGTTATAGTAGCTTTTTTGGTAGAAATCTATGCTGATATAAAGGTTCCTTCTTCTAGTGGGAAAGAGAAGTGGGAGAAAATAAAGAAATCCTTTATTCCTTGGCATGGGAAGCCTGCATAAGAGAAAGGAGATCATTGGGGACGATGAGGGTGGGTGGAAGAAGGCCAGCAAAGAATTTATTTGGCTGGGCTGGAGGTGAAGCTTGTATGGGCAGTACAGGTGCTGATTGGGGAAGGCTTGGCTCACCAAAAGCAAAAAAGGAAGTTTCATTCAGAGGTGGGGTGGGTATTATGGTTTGTGTCTAGGTGTCCCCCCCAAAATCTCACATAGTCTTGGGCAGCTTCTGGAGTTTGTTATTGATTAGTGTGGGTGTGAATGCAACATCTGTCCTGGGGCAGGTAATTTGCATCACAGTGTAAGAAGGGAAGAGAAGCTAGTGCTGCTACTCCTTCCTTTGCTCTTGCTCTTTGCTGCCACCTTGAAAGGTTACTTTCTGCTTTGTGCCATGCTTCCCTAGAGCCAGCTGAATATGGACTGAAACCTCCAGTAACTGTGAGCTAAATGAATTTTTTCTTCCTTCATTTTGAGTGTCAGGTATTTGCCCCAGCAACAAGAGAAGAGTTATTAAAGACTGGTGTCTAGGAGCAGCACATCCTTGGTCCTGGGGACTCCTCTCCCTTCACTGCCCTGTTGCCATGATGACCCAGCCGACAGTTGTATGGGTATTACATAATTGTTGTATGGGTATTACATAATTGTTTTTCATTAGACTTTTGTTGTTGTTGTTGTTGTTGCACTGGAGCTTGAACCCAGGCCCAGGGTCTCACACATGTGAGGCAAGTGTTCTACCACAGAGCTACAGCCTCAGCCTCCATTAGAAGTTCTTTTTTTTTATTTTATTTTAGGGAAGGGTCTACAGGGTGTTCAGGGTCTTACTACTAGATCAGACTTGTAGTGATCTGCCTGTTTACAGCCTCCCAAGAGCTAGGATTATAGGCATGCGCCAAAACGCGCAGTCTTACTTGCCATTGGCGCACCCTGGGGGTGGGGCCAGCATGATCTTTTTAAGTTGTATTAAGTGGTTCTTCATATGACTTCTGTTTCTCTCATTATGCTCTTATTTTCCTTTTAATCCTTGAGTATATCATGTTTATTCATATAACTGTCTAAAAACATTCCTTTCTCTTGATGTCACTATCTTGTAGCATTCCTGTGTCTATTTCTATTAACAAATCAGTTACATTTTCCTTAATGTGTAGTAATTTTAATTGTATGCTGTATATTGTTTTAAATTTTGAGCTCTGGGCTTTTGTTGTTTCCCTAAGGACCATTGGATTTTGTTCTGGCAGGCAGTTTATTTGTGTGTCACTTTGATCCCTCTGTCTCATTTTAAAGCTTTATTAGGATGAATTTAGAGTACCGTTTACTTTGGACTGGTTTAGTTCTACTGTTAAGTTAGAATTTCTAAAAAATGAGTGTTCAATGAAGACATTTCCTTCTGGCTGGTTGAAATATAAATGTCCTCTGGTCCTATGTAAATTCTGGGAATCATTCATTTTAAAGCATTGAGTATTTTTGCTTGTATTGTGGAACTTAAGGCAGTATTTCATTTATTTTTTTATTATTGTTTTTAAACATGTTTAGTACAGGGTCTACAGGGTCTCACTACATAAATTGGACTCCTTGTGATACTCCTGTTTTCAGCCTACCAAGCAGTGGGATTTACAGGTGTGCACCATCGCCCCCAGTCTCAATCTGTCTCACTGCCCCAGGAGTGGGGCAGGGGCTGGCACTGCATGCAGGGGATCAAACTTGGCCACTGTGCTCTGCCTAGACAGAGCTATCTGGTTGGCCTGGTTTCATTTTCATTAGGAGACTCAAGAGCCCCAAAGCAGATTTAAGGATTCTTAATCTCTGAAAAAGTTTCTTTTTTCTGGTACTCTGTATTAAATATCTAGCTCCGTATTGGTAATAAAGTCACTTAGGTTACATTATAAACAGGTAAGAATCATTTGAACAGGGACTCCTGGGTGACTTTTTATAATGTATTGGGAATGATTGCTCATAGAAACAGTCATTTAGGTCAGGTATGGTGGCTGGGGCAGGTGCTAGTTCAAGACCAGCCTGGGCTATATAGTGAGATCCTGTTTTGTTCTGCAGAACCGGGGATTGAATTCAGGCCCTTGCGCTTGCCAGGGAAGCGCTTATTTCACTAAGCCATCTCCTCAGCTCCTGTTTTTTTCCCAAAAAAAAAAAGAAAAAAAGAAAAAAAAGAGGAATAGGAAGAAGAAGATGAGGGGAAAGAAGAAGAGGAGAAATTAATCATTTAACACCCACTTTTGTATTTTGTACTGGGAATCAAACTCATGGCCTCACCCTTGCCAGGCAGGTGCTGTGTCAATCTATTATATTTTATATGCTAATTTTTTTTGTTGTTGTTTGTTTTTTTTGTCTTTTTGAGACAGGGTCTCACTATGCAGTTCAGGCTGGCCTTAAGCTCACTTTGTAGCTCAGGCTGGTCTCGAACTCACAACAATCCTCCTGCCTCAGCCTCCCTAGTGCTGGGATTACAGGCCTGTGCCACCACGCCCAGCTTCAAGTAGGTTATATTGATTTAAATATTGTGGCCACTCTTCTAACCTTCCCCCCCAAATGCATACAAATTTCATCTTATAATTTATTTTTTTGGCGGAACTGGGGATTGAACTCAGGCCCTTGTGCTTGCTAGGGAAGCACTTATTCCACTGAGCCTTCTCCCTGGCATTTATAATTTTAGAAGATTCAGATCTTCGAAGCACATGTGTGGGTCCTAGGTTAAGAATTGTTGATTTAGAAGATGCTTAAACTGGATTTTTTTTTTTTAGGGAAGGGTCTACAGAGAAGGGTCTCACTAAATCAGACTCATAGTGATTCTCCTATTTACAGCTCCCAAGTGCTGGGATTACAGGCACCTTCCACCTTGTCCAATCTCAGCGCACCCTAGGGGTGGGGCTGGCACAGCAGGCCTGGGGATCGAACCCCCAGCCCCTGTGCCTGCTTGCAGGCACTTTAATCCATTGAGTTATTTGGCCAGCCCTTAAACTGGATATTTTTCATGTCTATTTTTGCATCACAGAATCATGTGGCTAGAAAGAATGACATGAAACTATGCTCTCTTACAAATTATTCCCTGTGCTCACTTGAGCAGCACATATGCTGAAATTGGAATGATACAGAGAAGATTAGCATGGCCCTTATGTAAAGATGACATGCAAATTTGTGAAGCCTTCCATATTTTCTTTAAAAAATTTCTCCCTGGGAGATAGCTCAGTAGAATTAGTGTTTGCCTGGCAAGCACAAGGCCCTGAGTTCAATCCCTAGTACCACACACACACACACAAAAAGTAAAAAATTGCTCCCTGAGCCTCTTGATCATTAACATTTTATCACCATGACATACCCCCACATAATCAACTCAAAGATTTATTTCATTTTTTTTACTGGGGATTGAACTTAGGACCTTCCATTTACCAGGCAGGCGCTTAAAAGCCCCTAAGCTATCTCCTTGGCCCTCTTTCATTTTTAAAAATGAAAAGAAAAGCTGATTTTTTAAAAAAAATATGACCTCTTGGGCCAGCCAGATAGCTCAATGGACTAAAGCCCCTGCTTAGGCAGACACAGGGACCAGGGTTCGATCCCCGCTGTGCCATACCAGCCCTACCCCCAGGGCATTCTGAAATGGTACCGAGATTGGGCATGGTGGTGCACACCTGTAATCCCAGTGCTTGGGAGGCTGAAAACAGGAGGATCATTATGAGTCCGATCTGTGTGGTGAGACCTTGTAGACCCTATACTAAATACATAAGAATAAAATAAAATAAAATAAAAATGACTTGATAGAGCATGAAATTTCTAGTGCCACTTAATATTTAGAAACTTTTTAGTTGGGCATGGTGACAAACACCTGTAATCCCAGCACTCTGGAGATTGAGGCAAAATTGCCCTAAATTTGAGGCCAGCCTGAATTATAAAGTGAGACTTGATCTCCAAAAAAAAAAAAAAAAAGGAAAATCTTTTATCAGCCTGATTCATATGGGATTTAAACATAATGTTTATTCTATAAATGCACTTGAAGTACATAATGCAAAACTTAAAACTTGAAAACTGCAAACAGTGAGCAGGAGCACCAGATTTTTTTACACTGGCGAGATTCTATTTGATGAAATTTTAAAATTATGCTTTTTGGTATTCCTGTACCACAGATAGTAGTTGGGTATGTGGAAAAAGTTAATGCATTTGTTTATAGGGGCAGGGAAGATAGCTCAGCAGCTCAAGTGCCTACCTGGCAAGAACAAGGTCCTGAGTTCAACCCTTGGTACCAAAGAAAAAAAAAAAAAAAGAAGTTGTTAATGCATTTTTGTACCTTCTCAGATCATTAATTGTTTTGTTTTGTGTTCTCTTTCAGTATTTTTTTTTTCTTTTAAGCATTGATAATTAAAGATTGTCTCAGGGCCTGGGAGATAGCTCAGTAGACGAAGCACCTGCCTGGCAAGTGCAGGGTACTGAGTTCAATCCCTGGTACCGCAAAAAAAAAAAAAAAAAAAAAAAAAAAAAAAAAAAAAAAAAAAAAAAAAAAAAAAACAGGAGATTGTCTCAAAAGCTTAAATGAATTTAGACTACTACCAGCCAATATTTTTTTCTACTAGCCAATATTAAAAAAAAAAAGCTGTTAATATCAGACCTTAGACCTTGTTCAGATATGTATTTATTACCTGTTTGTTCTATCTCCAGTCATTAAGTTATTTCTGCTACGTGACTCTGTAACTCTTGATTTAATCTAATCATAAAGTTGTCTTTCAGCTAAAAGATATTTATAAAGAAATAAAATTTCTTATTTTTCTTTTTACTAATGTGAGATTTGGCATTCTTTTGTCTGGTGCCACTAGACATTTTGATTATTATTATTTTATGTATTCTGTACAGGGTATATAGGGTTTCACTGCACAGATTGAACTTACAGTGATCCTCCTGTTTTCAGCCTCCCAAGCACTAGGTTTACAGATGTGCCCCGCCATGCCCAGTCTCAATTGTCTCAGTGTGCCTAGGGGGAAGGGCCGGCATGGCACTGCAGAGATCAAACCCCACCCACTGCACTCTGCCTAAGCAGTGGCTTTCTTTAGTCCACTGAGCTATCTGGCTGGCCCTTCTCCATCATTTTTGAAAGACAGTTTTGTAGGGTACAACAATCTGGGTTGAAGATGGTCTTCCTTTAGAATTTAAAATACTTCACTGTAAGATGTTCTTGATTTGAATGTTTGTACTAAGAAGTCAGTTGTGATTCTGATGGGCTTTCCTTTTGAGATAATTTATTTCTTTTCCCTAACAGCTCTTAAGATTCTGTTCTTGTCTTGAATTTCTAGAATCTTGACTATGATATGCCTGGCTATAGATTTGTGTGGTGTGCGTGTGTGTGTGTGTGTGTGTGTGTGTGTG
>PVKA01012965.1:41738-56410 GCA_004027165.1 Ctenomys sociabilis | reverse complement strand
ATAGCCATTCTTTCTGGAGTGAGATGATATCTCAGTGTTGTTTTTATTTGCATTTCACGAATGGCTAGTGATGTGGAGCATTTTTTCATATATTTGTTCGCTTCTTTAATTTCGTCCTCTGAGAAGTGTGTATTCATCTCAGATGCCCATTTCTGAATTGGGTCTTTAAATTTGAGGGCCCTGTTATATCTTAGTTCTTCATAAATTCTAGACAGTAGACCTCTGTCTGATTGCTTATTAGTTAGGATTTTTTCAAAGCTTGTGGGTTGTCTTTTCATTCTGTTGACAATTTCTTTTGACATGCAGAAGCTCTTTAAGAAAAGTTGATCCCATTTGTTGATTCTTTCAAGAGCTTCCCGTGTGAATATGTGTTGCGCTGCTACAAACATAGGTACACATATAGGCCAGCCAACATTTTGGCCCTAGCCTTTCAAGGTCATCGAAGACTCAGGACATAGGAGAACCTGTACTGCAACATCATGAAACTCAGGTGAGCTCCAAATTTTCTGATCAAGGAGATTATGGAGCCACAGAGGAAAGAGATTGAAGTTCTAAAGTGTGCCTGGGGAGAGTCACATGAAGAGAAAACTTTCTCTCAAGCTCTCACAGAGAGCAAACTGGTCAAGCATTGGCCATGACTCATCCACATGGATGACACAGACAAAGGAACTACAGAATAATGTACAGGACTACAAGATAAACCCTGAGAGAACTTCACTGACCACATAGGAAGCATAAAGTGCATGTGTTGGTGTGTGAGTCTTTCTCTGTCTGGGTCTTAACCATCCAGCAGAAAAGTATAAAAATGAAGTATACATTACGGGGCCATAATATTAAGCTGAGCTGTAAATGGCTATGGTTGACAACTTCTTTGACTAACTCACTATTGTTGTGGAATGCTGGACTGTGTTGGATTGTGGTGTCGAGTTCAAGCACCTAAGTTAGTTGAATGTCAATGGAGTGCCCACTTATGACAGGTGTAGACAAAGGAAGGGGTGTAGAAAGAAAAAATCATGATGTGTGTGTATAGACAGTACAGTTGGGATAGATAATACTGTGCTTCAACATAATTCTATGAGAGGCAAGATCTGCACTAATGGTGGTTGGACAGGATATTATGTCGGCTTTTAGTACTACGGTCATCCACTAGGAAAGTAATTATTTAATTTTTGATATATTTCAGTTATAAAAAATAAGATAAGTAAGCAGCTACACTCTTAATTTACTGATAAGAGATATCTGCTAAAATAATATCTGTAAATATAATATCATGTATGCACCTTGTACAATACCAAAACATTATGGAAACAGTTTGCAATGTATTAATTTATCGAATCTGTATGGTTAAGGTGTCTTGAAACTGTCTGATTGACATTTGTACTTCAATAAAAAAATTAAATAAATAAATAAAGAACAAAAAAGCCAAAAACAAACAAACAAACAAACAAAAAAACACAAGGCAGCAAAGGAGGGGGCTGCAGCTCAGGCAGCTAGCTAGCCCCTCTACCTTCTGTACATTGTAATGCAAATTACCTGCCCCAGGGCAGATGCAGCACCAAAACCTACAATAATCAATCATAAAATCCAGAAGCTGCCCCATGACTGCATAAGACCTGCCAGGGACAACTAGACACAAAACATAACAAAAAGCAAGTGTTATTATTCAATTATTTGTTCAATCTCACATAGCTATATCTAGTAATTTGAGCAACAGATTTGACAATGAAAGTAAGTAATACAACAATCATTGCTAATCTGCTATTCTTATTTTGAAAAGCTGTAACATCTATTGTTGTATGTTAAGCTGCTTCTGTCTTTGTTTCTGCTACTTGTTTTTATCCTTTAAAAGAAAATAAAAATTAAAAATAATAGCAGAGTTTTTTATTTTGTTTTTTGTTTCTTTTTTCACTACTGGGAATTGAACTCAGGCCCTTGTGCTTTCCAGGGAAGCACGTATTCCACTGAGCCATCTCCCCGGACCCCTAGTAGAGTATTTTTATTTCTGCTGTGATTCTAGGGCAAGTCTCAACATCTTATTGATGTTTTATGAAATTTCTTATTACTTTTGATTCTGTTTTTAGGTGAGGCTCCTGTTAATGTATTTTATGGTGGAGATGTTTTACAGTAATGTGTTGTTGTAGATCTCGCAGATTCAGGTTCTATTGTATTGGTTCCAAATATCCGTTGGTATGCAGAAATCATCTCAGGTTCTGGAGGGCAGATGCTGAAAAATGTTCTGATTGTGATGAATTACAGAACTAATGAGGCAGTGAGCAGGAGACAGCTTCATTCTGAGAAAGGTTTGGTCACCCTCACACTATGGATGTTCTACATGTTTTGGAAAAAGAACCTCACACCATTATACTAACTACAGCAAAGGAAATTAATTGCTATGCCTGGCGATAAATAGCACAATAGTTTTCAAAGAATCACTCCTGAACTCCTTAGTATCTCTGCAGTAACCTGCCCCACAGTTCCTTAGCTGGAGTATAGTACTGATTTCTTTGTACGGCATGTGAAAGTCAGGATTTCCTATCTGTGTAAGGTGTGGGAAGTTCAGGATTTCTTACTTTTGGATTCGTGCAGAATTAACTGAGGCAGAGAATAGCCTAAGTAAGTTTCTGATGTATTTCATTCCTTTCATCATCTTGAGAATAACAATGAGCAAAATACGTGGTCCAGATCATTTTGCTAAAGGATCTCTTACGAACAAAACAAAAGAAAAAAAAAGGGAAAAAATATGCAAGCTGACAAATTCTATTGCAAACCACAAGAAAAAAGTAGCCTTTGCAGCACAGTGGGCTTCAGATTCCAGAATTAATAGTCAGGTCCACTCTTCCAATTACTTTCCTCTTAACTTCCTTATCTGACAAAGGCACTGATTTAGAGCACAAGCTGATGGATGACTCCCCTTCATCACAATACATCACTGCTCTTTCAGGTGCTAAGTAGAAATCCTGTGTTTATCCTGCCGAAGTGAATGTTTAAATCACTTCACAGATCCTTAGAAATGTGTTTAGGTGCCATAACTGATAAGAAGTTAAGGGGCTGTTACTGCACTTTCAAAAAGAGATATATTAGACATTTTGGCTCAATGTGTCTGCAAGAAGGTGTGAGTTGAAGAGAAAAAAAATGGGATTCTTCTTAAAAATGTGATTTTCTGGAAAAGAGCTAAAGAACCACTATTAGTACATGTATTTATATTAAATATGTGCCCTCTGACATAAAACATTTCAAAACACTGTCACTGTTGAACTAGGTAATGAATTCTCTCTGCTGGAGAATGCACGCAAATAGCTTGAGCCCACAGTCCTGGCCACAAAGCTACTTCAAGAACTGGAGTAATACTGGTCAGGCATCCAGGGCTGATTGGTGACTCATCCCACACCTCAATGAAGTACCTCACCTTGCAAAATAGTAACAGGAAAAGTAACAATCTGTTGAGGTCACCATAGTAACAGAAGAAGCAATTTGACCACAGTAATTCAAAATGAAGTAAAAACACTCACCCTTTATTAGTGCTTCATCATAGGTAGGTGCTTCTAAGTACAGAAATGATGATGCCTCTTCTGCGAGTGACATTCATTTCCATTTTCCCATTCTTCATGGGATCCATTCAAGTCAGGGAACACGTTCCTTTCTTACAGGGATTTTCTCTTCCCATGGTCCAATTATTTAACTAGCCAAGTATATTTTTTAAAAAGAATTTTGCACATTCATGTTGAAGAACTGTGGTAAAACTCACTGAGCACCAGTAGTACAATATGATTTGTACTGTATACTCTTTCTTTGCACACATTCAGTAATTTACTTCAGTTTAGTTTTATAAAATGTACTTTGTGTTTTTTAATATAAATAACTGACTTATTTTAAGATATGTCCTAGTTAGAAAGATGAAAAGTTCCACTGCTTATAGAAAATTGTGTAAGTCTGTATTTATGTGCTAGTTGTGTACACATATACATATTAAATACATACTGTATGTATGCCTTTGCACACAGTAGGTGTTATTTGATGCAGTACATAAGGTTATTGTTGAAGGAGAAAGATACTCTTGAAACTTACCTTGTGCTCTGGAATCTGTCTACTCAAATTGGACATATCCCAGAATTCACTAAGACTCTTGTTTCACTTTCACTACTTTATCTGATGGTCAAGGCAGAAGCCCTCGTACCTTTCAGGAACACCAGACACTGGCTCCAAATTGCATCACATCCAATGGCTTCCCTGAGAAAGTCAGTCACCTCGGTGGTGAACTCGGGCCTGTGATGATGTGACCATGATGGACTGTTGTACAATTATCTGTGTTATACAGCTGGGCAAGAAAATGGGAGGAGAATTATAAAATGTCTGCTATAGATAGACTACTATATAATACAAGGTTTTCTTATATCTGAGAAATGATGCTGGGATAGAGTACAAGAATGTCTTTAGTTTTACGATGGGTTCATGTAGCACTGACAGTTGCAGCATCATTACGTCAAAAGCTCACTTTAATGTGGAATAGTCCAGTGCTCATACTAGGCATGTGTTTACTTCTTTAAAGATGTGTAACACAGCATATTATTGTACTTAATTTTTTTTGTCATGGGGTGTGTCATTAAGTCTATTTCTTCAAAGAGAAATGCTTTCAGGTCTAATTTTCACTCTAATTTGCAAATTCAGTTCAATAATTGAATAAAGTGGAGCGTGACGGATCAATGTTGAAAGGGTGTCTTGAAGCTGAAGACATTAGTTCGGGTTTCTGCTCCTGAGACTTAAAAACAAGTAAATGAGATAGTCAGGTAACTAAAGTTTATTAACTAGTTTTAATTTCTGATTTATTTTAACCAAAACTTTCTTTACAGAAACCATGGGCATTGACTACAACAGGAATATAGGGAAGAAAATTAGACTCAGCTAAGTACAAATTAGGGTGACTTGGCAGCCCACTGGCATTGGCAGGTAAAAGTTATCTGCAATACTAACTCAGGGGTTCTGTGCAGCAGACACACACCTTCCAAGCTGCTGAATCCCTGTGCAGGAAGGAGCCTAGGAATGGGATCTGTAAACAGCGAATGTAACAGCCAGTAATAAGCAAGTCAGTGCACCCTCAGTTGACTATTCCAGTGGGCTGTGCTGCTCCTCCCAGAACTGCTTGTCCTAAGCAAAAGCTGTTGCAGTATTACCAAAATGTCTCAGCGCACAGAGGGACCTTTTGCATGTTTATGCCTTTGTACAACATGTCTTCATATCACATAAAGTCATGCTAGTTCTTCGAGGCTTTCTCTGTATCCCTGCATGGAATGGGAGCTCTGCTTGCCCTCTGTGTGACAGACTTGCTCTTCCCAACCCTTTCCCTCTGGGATCACCTTATGACCTTTCTTTTCTACAGAACTGTGAAGCCACAGGGGGTTAATCTTTGAATTCCTGGTGCCAACCTTGCCTATGGCAAAATTAATAAGTGAAAGAAAATTTGGAGTTAGAAACAGTTCTTTATAGCTAAGTTTCTTTTTTCTTTAGCAATAGTTTATTCATTATAAAAATTGATCGATCAGTAACATAAACTTTGGGTTACATAAAATAACCTGGCTTCACATTTTAATATTATTAAATAAATAATAATGTTTTACTAATGTGATGGTTTGACTACTGGATTCTTTAGCATGTACTTGTTTTTAATCATTTATTTATTTGGTATTGGGTCTTTCTACACAACTGAGACCTGTGGTGATCCCCCAGTCTCTGCCTTACCAGTGCTGGGATTACAGTGGGGCCAGCATGGAGTGGCCAGGGTTCCGGGACCAGCACAGCATGTGGTACAGGGAATCTAACCTGGGTCCTCGTGTTTGCCAAGCAGGCAGAATTATCTCCTCAGACCATTAGCCTATGTTTTTTTAAAACTAGGTTTTGAATCAATGTTTTATTTCATTTGATTTATTTGAAAGTAGCATCAGTTTTACCTAAAAAGAAATGCATCATAAGTAATTGTTCTGGTAATCTGAAAATTTTAAAGTGATATTTCTGATGATAGAGATTTTAATAAAGCTGTAACAAATTTTCATAGGCTATGACAATTTTGAGATAAATTTTCAATTTAACATTTCAAATGTAAATTTTATGCAGGTACACGTTAGTTTTCTTGAAATAATTTTTTAAAAATTATGCTTCAGGAAAACCAGTTGCTTTTATGTTTGAATTTAATTTAAAATACTAAGTTTTCTCAGTGGCATTTTAATATCTCTTCTAAAATTTCTTACAGCCCTGGATGTTTCACAAGGATATAGTAGTGAATTCCTAATTTCTTGACAGTTACAATTTCCATTTATGCACCTGTCAATATATCTTTAATTATAAGTGGTTAAGAGTCAACAACTGAGGGTATAAAGTGATCCCCCCAAAAAGTGATCCTGTTTCCAAAGTTATGTGTCTGTAACTAAGTTTCAGAAATGTGCTCCTTTACCCATCAGACTTTAGTTAGAAGAAAGAAGCTCTGGGATGCAGTTATACAAGGCATTCAGGCACTGGCACAAAACCACAAAACCTTCCATTGAGCTCTTCTAGGAAAAAGGGTCCTATGTGAATGCTCAAGATCCAAAGCCAAACTCAAGAATCCTTGACTGAGATTGAAGAATGTAGAAGGGATTCCCGTCACTGATGCAGCAGAAGGTCCCTGAGATCACTGATGCAGATGAGGTGACCTAGATGAGAATGTTAAAGCCCCAATGTCCCTTCCTGTTGCTTTAGCAAAAGTGGGAAGGGAAGGTATGCAAAGAACAGGGTTTCCTGAGCCCAGAGCTAGGGCCCAGCCACCAGCACCAACAACACTGTACAAGCCAAGACATTTGCCTATGATTCTCCTCCTCCAGTACGTAAAAGTATAACTCGTGGCAGAAGTGTGATCCAAGCCATGGATCAGTCAGCAGTCAGATTGCATAGCTCTCTTCTGGGAATGATCCAGTCATGATACCAAGTGTTCATAAAATCAAATTTTGTGCCTGCATGCTCTAAGATTCACCTTTATCCAATTTCACCCAGAATTATTTCCCTCATCTCATGTTTGTACTACATTAGCAAAGAAATCAATATGGCTTATAATATCGTGTCTTTAATAGATGAGCAACATCAAAAGTGACTCCAACTGGAGCAGAGGATCATACTGAAGCCAGTGCCCAAGTGCACTCAGAATCCAGCTCTTCTGCCCAGAGGCTTAGGGTGGGCTCTTAACTTTTATTGAACCGATGGGAGAGACATATCATTTAAAGACAAAGAATAATGTATGGGGAATAAAAAAGCAGGAGAAGTTTCAATTTAATGTCAACATCTGAGTGCGGAAGTGAGTAACCAGCTTATTAAATATGATGTCAGGCTGAAGTCATTAAATTCAGCCCTGTCTCAGAGATTTGCACTATAGATGAGAAAATCTCCACCTCTTTTGTGACTGACTTCACTTGTGGATAACATACCATTTCATACTTTTTATCTTCTTAAAATCCATATTGTTCTAAAATGATGTGCATGAAGAACATGTAAAAAACACTTATGTACTTTGTTATGTTTTTCTACATTCTGAATGGAGATAATTGAACATCACAGTCTCTTAGCGAAGCTGCAAAGCAACACAACTTGAAAGAATGAGGTTGACCACCATTCAGATGTCAATACTCATGAGCTAGATGGCATTAATGTACACAGATAGACAGAGATTTGAGGGAGACACTGAGAACTCACATAAACTGCAGAGAGATCTGTGTCCAGCACAAGGACATTAAGAAACCAGTGCTGGGTGTGAACAAAGGAAGGGAACAATGATGCAGTCTACCTGGAGGGTTAAAATTGTTTCTAGAACTCTGAGTAGGTACAAAAGAATGAGTGTTATAGCTACTACATCCTGTCTCTTAAAATATACCTCAGATGAACCTCAGAAATATTGATATGTTTTTTCTCTTTGTGTCATAAGTCTCAGCTGGAGGCAGGAGGGTAGTTAGAGGCAGCTTCCCCTCTCTAGCTGCTCCAGAACATGAGCTCCTTTAGCTGCTATGCATTTCTGCAAGAAGCCAGTGGTCCCAGAGAGAATCACAGGACTGCAATTGGAGAGAGGCTCTGAATTATTAATACTTAGGAAGGTCTGAAAATTAACTGAAGCAATTATGAGGTCACTAATTAAATTGTGGCTCTGTGGGGACAAGGACTTCCTCGGTTGTACACTGGCAAAAGGAAAAACTCCACCGTTCTGTGAGCACCAACTTTGCTACTGAACAAAAGGTCAAGGTGAGTGGGAGCTGAGCACAGCCAAGTGCACAGTGAGGGTGGGCAGTCCCAAGTTTTCTCCTCAGACAACGTTGGACTTTGAGTCCTTCTTAGAAGCCACAGCCACCAGCCTCGTATGGGTAGAACCCTGGAAGAATGAGAGAAGTACACCATTTTGGATGAGAAGCTTTACCTGAGCCCAGAAAACTCCTATATATTCTGTCTCTCTCAGACACAACCTTAAGAAACTATATAATAGTTGTAGAAGTTTCTACTGCAAATGGTGTACAGAGTTCAGGACATGAAAAACAGGAATAGTGTACCTGAAGATATTCCTAACTCTTCAAAAGCTGTTCCCCCATCACTAAAGTGAATGAAATTCAAGATAAGCAATTTTAAAAACCTGACAGAATTACCAAGGGGATCAAGAGGAGACAAACAACAAACTTAGTGAATAAATTTCTAAAATCATAAATAAACTGAAAGAAAACATAAATAAGGGTCTGAATTAATTTTTGAAAACAAAGCAGCATATGAAAAATACATTTCATCAAGGAGATACAGTTATGAAAATGAATGAAACAAAATCTGACAAATGAAAATCTCAGCAGGCCAAATAAAAATTTTATCTTGATTATCAATATTAAAGGCAAGTCAAAATAAAGGATATTACTCCTTGAAGATAAGGTACACATTTGTGATCATGTTTTTCCCTGTATTTTAGGGAAAGGTGTGCAGGGTGCTCAAGGTCTCACTTCTAGATCAGACTCTTAGTGATCCACCTGTTTACAGCCTCCCAAGAGCTGGGATTACAGATGTATCCCACCATGCCCAGCCTCAATTGCTGTCTCAGCCTGTTCCTGGGGCAGGGCCAGCACATCAGGCCTTGGGATCGAACCCCTGGCCCCTGCACCTAATTGCAGACATTTTCATCTGATGAGCTATTTGGCCAGCCCTTGTGATCATTGTTAATAATTATGAAAAGAAAAAAAAATGAAAAGATCATTCAAGAGTTTCTTCACAATTTTAAAAAATGAAAAGCTTAGAGTCATAAAAAAGAGTGTTAAAGTAAAGATTAATAGCACAGAATGTCTTTTGATTTAAAGCATTACAGGGGGCCAGAGAGAGAGCTCAATAGTCTAAAACACCTGTTTAGTCAAACTTGGGCAGCACAGGAGATCTCAGTTGGACCCACAGCACCACTCCCCATGCCAGCCACACCCTCTGGCCAGCTGATCTGACTGGGAGGGGGTGAGAGTAAAAAAGTAAAAAAGAAAAAAAAAGCATTATAGAACATTTCTCAAGTCTAGGGAATAAGATCTATCTCCAGAGCAAGAAGACATGATGAAGCTCAAAGACACGTCCATGGAAAATAATCTGTCCATGATATGCTGTGGTGAACATGACTGAAATTCAGAGAAATGGAAAATAATTAGAAAGAAACAGCAAATTACATATATGAGAAAACTCAGCAGAACAACAGTAGATTTCTGAACGAAAACCTTAATTGTTCAGAAAGTTTGGCATGAAATTTTCCTAACCTTGAAAAGAAGTGCCAACACACATTGTTATATCTTGAATAGTTACTCTTCATACTGGAAGGAGGAATAAAGGTGTTAATGATATAGATAAATTGAAGAAAAATGTGACAGCTATGAGAAGAAAGAAATTAAAAAATATTCCCTCGGAGAGTAGTTAAGAAAAATGAACCCAACACTGGAAAATAACAAAATAATAGAATTCAGCATGTGCTTTATAATAACAGTAGTTGAGGTGAATTTTCTTAGGTCTCCAAACAAAAGCCACAGATTGGATAAGAAAGACCAGACACGTCCATGTGTTAGTCTCTGCACCTGCAGAGGGCAGATGGGGCTGAAATGTTTGCGGCGCTGGGTAACAGGCAACATCAGAGGACGATGTTCACACCCTGACATTCGCATCTCATGAAGCTGCCCTGTTTGCGTTTGGTCTGAATCTGTTCCTGATGAGATCATTTCACTATTTCTTGGCATTTTACTTTAATATTTTATGGAAAATTAAAACTATGTCAATAATAATTAGTTTACCCAAATCATAGTAAATGGAGTTTTTATGGCAAATTAGACACTTTATAGCCTGGAAAAGAAAGAACAAAGGAAGATAATTTTTTTAGAGAAAGAGATTAAGCTGGTTCCAGAAGACATGAGGAAGTGATCAAGAAATCACTTTTTACCTGTGAACAAAACATATTTAAGGGTGTGGTTACATGTTAATAACATAAAATATAGCAATAATCTATTGTGAACATTAGTTTTATTGATCTTTTACTATTTATTTATTTGGTACAAAGTCTGGCTACACACCTCGGACTCATAGTGATCCTCCTGTTGCACTTTCCCTTGCACTGGGATTATGGATGTGTACTACGGAGCCCAGACTTGGTCCATGGCTCAGCATACCCCTGGTTCCAGGTCTGTGTGACATGTAGTTCTGGAGATCAAACCCGAGTCCTGAAGCTTGACAGGCAGGAGCTCAGATAGCTAAGCTATCTTTGTATCCCTGGGAACATTATTTAAAATACATTTTTATGAAGGATGTATTTTGGTAGAAATGGTCAATTTTTATCTTCAACTATTTTCATCATGAAATTTTGAAGACAAAATTTGAGACCCACACTGGGAGTCTTCTCTTGATCTCCCCAGATGTGCCTACAGTAGCTGACTTCTACAGAAAGGCAGCTGAATTATTGGCTGCCGATTGATGTTTTGGTCTGACCAATAGACAGTACCAACATTAGCTAGAAATACTTTTAAAAAACAGGCAAACTTATTTGCTCCCCATCTTTTTCTTTTTTACCAACTTTTGTAGGAAAACTACCATCTGGATTGACCACTACCTTTAGAAAGATCACAAAGTCTTTTAGATGTGCCTTTCAATGGATAGACCCTTCCCATAAACATCCACACCCACATTGAACTAATTATGGTCTATCTGATGGCGTAGAGTCCTTTGGATACTACACTATCACCTGTTTATTGAAAATCACCTCCTTTCTGAATTGCTCCTTTACAAAAAGGTGTTCTGAAATACTTGAATACAATGTGCCATCTGTTCCTTGCTATAATCATCAGGAATTCAATCCATAATCCTTTCTTCCTCGATGCTGACATGCAGATGGCTACCATGTCCCAAGGCCCTCTCTCCCAGACTGTTCCTTTCCCCATTTTCCTGTTTAATTGCTTCACTGCCCATCTGGTAGCAATGGGCCATTCTAAACATCAGCCCATACAGTTCTCAGTCTCCTCTATCCAGCACCTAAGTATGAAGCAAAGGCTTTTGCTTATTGGTACCCATTCATTTAGAAAGCCTTTTTCTGTGAAAAACATATTATGTTTATTTTAAGTGATAGATAAAGTATTTTGGAGAAAGTTGATCCCAGATCACTTGCCAGGCCAACTTGCTTCAAGACCCCACTCTTGAAAAAGTATTGGCTGCTTTGAGAAATGTGGTCATGCACATGTATGGGAAAATACATATTTGGGAGCAGCAGGCACTCAGTGCTCACACTCTGGCTTGGCAGTCCCTGCACTAGCTTGGCTGCTCCTGCCACTCATACTGCCACCTCTGGGCCCTTAGCTGCCACTGCCATGGATGCCATCAAGAAGAAGATTCAAATGTTGTAGCTCTACAAGGAGAATGCCCTGGAGGGAGCCGAGCAAGCAGAGGCAGTCAAGAGCATGGCGGAGGACTGGAGCAAGCAGCTGAAAGATGAATTGATATTGATTCAAAAGAAACTCAAGGGCACCAAAGATGAACAGTGAGGCTCTCAAAGATGCCCAGGAGATACTGGAGCTGGTGGAGGAAGAGGTCACTGATGCTAAGGCGAACATAGCTTCTCTGAACAGATGCATCCAGCTGGTTTAGGAGGAGCTGGATCGCACTCAGGAGCGGCTGGCCACACCTTGGCAGAAGGTGGAGAAGCGGAAAAGGCAGCAGATGAGAGTGAGAGAGGCATGTAAGGAATTGAAAGCCTAGCCCAGAAGGATGAAGAAAAGATGGAAATTCAGGTGCTCCAAGTGAAAGAGGTGAAGCCCATTGCTGAAGATGCATCTGCAAGCATGAAGAGGTGGCCCGTAAGCTGGTCGTCATCAGAGTGACCTGGAACATGCAGAGGATTCAGACAAGCTCTCAGAAGATCAAGTTCAATGGCTGGAAGAACAATTAAGAATAATGGATCAGACCTTTGAAAGCATTAATGGCTGCAGAGGATAAGTACACGAAGAAGGAAGATAAATAGGAGGAAATAGAGAAGCTGAAGGAGGCTGAGACTCGGGCTGCGTTTACAGAGTGGTTAGTAACTAAACTGGAGAAAAGCATTGACAGCTTAGAAGAGAAAGTGGCTCATGTGGAGGAAGAAAACCTCAGCATGCACCAGATGCTGGGTCAGACTTTTTTATTTTTTTCATAATTTTATTGAAGAACAACAAGCAATGCTAAAGAAAGGGCAGGTTTTGGATGAAGTTTATTAATATTACTGTCAATATCTGGTGTTTTCACGCAGCACTTCAAGGTCATGGGCTACCCAAACCACATTTTCAGATGAGACAGTGGCATTTTTACCCATGAGAGATGGTTGAGATAGAAAGATGATTAGTAAAGTAGCAGGTTACAAAAGAAAAAAAAGTAGATTTCTCCAAATTCCTCACCTGTGCCAGAACTTGAGTGCTGCCAATAAGAACATGAATAATTCAAGGAAGTAGTTCCCTCACTTCGTCCATTCTGTGCCACTAAATCACTCTGCTCTCCCAATAAATTTCTAGCACTTTCAGAGAGGATTATATTTAAATAAGCCTTTTGGAAGAAGATATACTCAACTGTACAGGCAATACCCTGTACACTTTCCAGTTGGAGTCACTAAGTCCCAGTACCTCAACTATTTTCCCCAATATTATAGTCATATTTGACACCAGAATAATCTATTTTGTCAATATCCATTCCCCTTTGTTATACATCTTGGTAGCCTTTCCTGACATGATGTGCTTAGGGGATGTAATACTTTACATATAGATTTAATCATATCTTTACCTTTTGACTTGTGGTAAATAATTTTAAATTTAAAACATGATGCCACCTTTATGATACTGGCTTTCTAGAGTCCCAGGCTCTTGTTCAAAATCATCTTGTGGTTATCTATTCTTTCTCTTCATCAGGTCAAGCACATGCATTTTAATTGCATTTAGCTAAGTAAAATGCCTAAGACAGCACATTGTTCTGTATGACATTTACTCATATTCAAGTAAGTTAAATTGGCACTGACAAGGAATCTAAGTTTGTATGAAACCCTTAATTCAAATTCATGACTCCAGCATAAATGATTTCGGACCAGAAATAACGACCTCTGATCTATGGTAAACACATCATCCATTTTGGAACATGATCTTACTTTTGTTATATCATTACAGAGGAAGTATTTATAATGCTCACAGCCTCATTTAAATATATTTTGTTGAGGCAGAAGAGATAGCTCAGTAGAATAAGTGCTTGCCTGGCAAGCACATGGCCCTAATTTCAATCACCATTTCCGCCAAAAATAAAGTATATAAGTAAATAAATATATTTTGTTTTATTTCCCTAGTACCAGTACAACTACCAGAAGTAGACATTTGCCTACTTTCTCTTCTTTTCAGAAAATGAAAGAGAATGACGAACCTAAGACTTACTGGGACACAAAAGAAAGACTTTTACATGAGCCATACAGCCTCGTCCCCAATACTCACATCAACTTATTTTGCGAATTAAGATAAGCCATGCTGAAGTCGCCATCTGATTATTTTACATGATCCTACAGGGAAAGTTTGAAGTGAATTTTAAACACCTTCCTCTCTCCCTCCTTCCTTCAGAACACGTCATTAAATTTCTTCTATATTTCTTTCTTCATAAAATCTTGATTAGTGCTGGCCAAACAGCTGAGTGGATTAAACAGCCTGCTTAGGCAGATGCAGCGACTAGGGCCCAATCCCTTGGGCTGTCAGGCCAGCCCTGTCCCAGGGGTGTGCTTAGAGGGCAACTGAGACTGGACATGGTGGTATGCACCTGTAATCCCACCTCTTGCAAGGCTGCAGACAGGAGGCTCACTACAAGACTAATCTACATAGTGAGACCCTGTAGACCCTGTATCGAAATACAAAAAACTAACTGACTGAATAAATAAAATAAAATCTTGATTAATACCTATCTTTCTTTAGCTATAATTATAAGGCTTCAAAACCAGAATTGCCTTTTATATTTTCTGAAAAACAAATGTAGATATTGGGGCCAGGGAAATGACTCAGTAGAATAAGCGCTTCTCTGGCAAGCACGAGGTCCTGAGTTCCATCCCTAGTTTTTTTTTTTTTTTTTTTTTTTTTTTTTTTTTTTTTTTTTTTTTTTTTTTTTTTTTTTTTTTTTTTTTTTTTTTTTTTTTT
>PVKA01012965.1:0-41638 GCA_004027165.1 Ctenomys sociabilis | reverse complement strand
ATGCGCCACCACACCCGGCTTCCATCCCTAGTTCTGACCAAAAAAAAAATGCATATATCTATTCATAAATTATATTTAAATCTTCAAAGAGTGACTTTTTGTTAGAGTTTTAAGGGAAACACCATTAGCTCTGCCGTGCGCAATGCCAGAGGCACAAAGGATGACAGGAGGGGAATAACAGACATATTCTGCCTTATGGTGTTACTTTACTGATTTTGAAAAGTCAAATTGACTTCTACTGAGGAAAAGATACACAGCGCATCACATCTTTTTTTATTGTTGTTTGTTTTTTAATGTATTTATTTAGTAGGGGGTCTTCAGGGTTTCACTACACAAATAGAATTCTTAGTGATCCTCCTGTTTTTCAGTCTCCCTACCACTGGGATTACAAGCACGTGTCACCCCCTCACCAAATTCAGACTGTGCCCAAGGGGCAGGGCCGACATGCTATGTGGCTCCCTGTGAACTTGTTAATATATTTTCTTAGACTTCTTTCCATCCTTATTTTTGTCGGAGCCACCTGTCTCCTGCTTGTGCTTCTACTTCTCATGGTGCTATCCATGAGAAGCATGGTGCTCATTTTCTCTTTCTGGAATCATCTGGCACCTCCCTGGCTCTTTCCCAGAGTAGGCTCTCCTTACAACACATGCTCCCCCAACTTCTGTCCCCATAACACCTGCTCAGACGGGCCTTCCCCAAATGGAAGAGGAAACACTACTGCACAAATTATATAATCATTCCCTGGCTTGATAATACCTAAAACTCTTTAAAAAATCTTAATTTATGCATTTTTTCTCACCTCCTCACCATATAGTTCTTGGACTAGCCCTGCCCAACATTATTAGTTAGTAGGAATGTGATATTAATACAAGGTGGTGGGCCATATCACTGATATGTTGAATGTCTACCTACGATTATATTGTCTACACTATCATAAAAAGAATGGTCTGGGATACCCACTTTCTTTATTGCTGGACTACTGACAGTGTTGATTCTGTATATACGATTAGCCTTAGCATGTTCCATCAAACCTCTCATTCTACCCTAATATAAGTGATAGCCTGGACAAGGTGTGGTAAAGCCGAAAGGGAATTACAGATCCCAAGTTCTGGCAAATTTCATGTGGCTTTACCTTTTGTAGATGAAAGCTGAAATTTCAAAGTACAAGCTGTGAACACTCGTGTCAGCTTTACACCCTTGTACAATCAATCCTAGATTGTATATCCACAAAAAAATATAAACTTGTAGAGTGTACAAGAACTGAATTTGAGGTTTCAGTCAGAAGGAAAACTAAATTAAAATGGAGATATAATGTTCTCTAGGGAAGCCTCTAAGCTCAAAGGCGACTCTTTTTGCAAACCAAAAAGGTTGTTGAACATAGTGTAAGGCTTGGGAAATGCTAATTGCTTTACATCCTCGAAATGTGTAAACATAGGATGTGATTTAGTAATTGAGTGGTCAAACAGATTAACTTGAAGAGAACAAAGATACTCATGGGCTTGTTTCCCAAGGATGGAAAAATCTGAATCTGTGTTTATTTAGTGAGAGTTTAGATCCCTGTATAGGTCATAGTTTATGAGTTGTTTTCCTCCTATTCAATCTGCTAATTTGAGCCTGCTAACAGGGTGTTCATAGTTTGCTGACAACTAACAAGTTTTCCGCGTGTGACTAAAACTAATAATTGCTTAGGCTCAGCATGACACTGGCTTTGCCTGAGAAAAAAACTGCCATCTGTGATAAGGTATGCAAAACAATGTATGTAAGTTATTTTTAAATTGTAACTTTTCAAATAAAATTACATTTGACAATTTACCCACGTTGTAAATATCAGCCATTCAATTTTGATCAGTGTTTATTTCATTAAACAAAATATAGCCTGAAAAAAGATAAAATGAAGAAACAATACCCTCTGCCCAGTTGCAAAGTATAACTAAAGATTATGAGAAAAGTAAAACCAAGCTTAGCAAAGAATAAAGAATTTTACCAAATAATGGACAAGGCAATTTATCAAAAAGAAGTGAGCATACTGAAATGTTAAACAGGAGCAAAAGATATAAGGAATTAAAATTGTATTCTCTAAGGCATCTGTTTCGGATCACATCACTGAAGGCCCCTTCTGTTCGAGCTTTGGTTTAGTTAGGTCAGTGGGGTGTATTGGTAGGAAATTAGGGGAAAAAAGAGGGCTATAAATATTTGTTCCACTGACTGCATGATTCCTAAACTATGGTTGGTCATCCATAAATCCCTCTGCTGAGGGTTACAGTAACTGTCACTAACAACTACACTTTTTATGTCCTAGTGTCATGTACTTGGTGTTGCTTAAAGACTGTTTTCCATTGCCACTGGGGGCTCCATTGCCACTGGGGCTGTGCCCCCTGGTGGTATGGCTTTTCACAACCTGTTGAACCACTACTTTCATTAAATATTGTTCAGTTATCTCTACTCATTGTTGTTATACCCTGACAAAATTGACTCCAATTTGTTACCCTCGCCGTGTTCCTGTTCTGTATGCGCCGACCCCTCCCAACTCCCTCACCCCTGTGACCCAAGCCTTATCTTGACAGACAGCTGTACCCCTTCCCTATTTTTGAGGAAACTCTGTGTACTTGCGACCCCACACCCCACCCAATACTGAACTAATGACCCTATAACTTTACAGGAATCAACCTAAACTAATGACCCTGCCACTTTACAGAAATCTCCCCACCCCTCCCCTGCCTTTGCAGTTTTTAGGCTTAAATAGTACTCATTTCTACACTCAGTATTCCTCTCTGTCTCTTGGACTCAGAGGGTGCCGCTGGGTACCAGCTAAAATAAAGTACTTCAAATTTTTGGACTTGTCCCGTTGTCATTTGATTTTTGAGTTACAACATTTGGGGGCTTGTCTGGGATCCCTTAAGGCCTCATTTTTTCTATTTTTTATTTTTCTTCTCGCCTGACATGATAAGTACTTTTGTTCACCGTGTAGGTTAAGTTTCATTTTTGTTTGTTCTTTTCTTCGTCTGTCCTGTCTTGGTTTCGTTTCGTCTACGTTGGGTTTGGTTTGAGGATTTGATAATTCTTGTTTCCTAGGTATGCTAGGTTTGGCTTGAGAATTTCATAATTCTTGTTGCCTAACTGGGCCAATTGTCTGTTGTCTTGGTTACATTCCGTCTACATTGGGTTTGGTTTGAGAATTTGATGATTCTTATTTCCTGCGTACATGAGGTTTGGTTTGAGAATTTAATAATTCTTTTTTCCTAACTAGTCGGACAATGACGATTGTTTAAGTTTCACTTTTGTTTGTTCTTTTCCTTCTCTGCCTCCCTTCTCCTTGGGTAGTCTTTGGGCCCTGAGGTTCTCAACCCCAGGAAGTCTCTTGGTCTTTTACAACATACAGCCTCATTTTCTTCTTGACGCAAGCCATGAGTACAAAACCAGCCACTAAATTATTAAATAAATTTGTCCTTTGACGAGGAGACTTCCATCTCCATGTCCTTGGAGTGGGATGCCCTCCAAGTTAGGATTTTGTCGCTTTTAGAGATTTGGGACTTTGGTTGTGTGTAAAGGTTTCTGTGACCTTTGGTGTCTCTTTAAGTGCAGTTTCTTAAAATTTGGCCTTTTGGTTTGACTCTCGAGCAATCGCTGCTCTTTCTTTGTCTGTCTCTTTGTTACCTTTCTAGTACTGTTTGCCCTTTTCTTCATTTTCACCCTTTCAGTCTATCATGGGCCAGAGTTCCTCCAGACCACTAACACCTCTGTCCCTCGTCCTTGACCATTTTTCTCTATTTAAGGAATGAGCAAAAGAATATGGTGACCCCATCTATCCTGGAAAACTTCATACACTTTGTGAACTCGAATGGCCCACCATCTCCAATGGTGCCTGACCACCTAAAGGGTTCTTTTAAATCTCTCCTTGGCTCAGTCCCTCCGACAGGTTATCTCCGGACCTCCGAGCCACCCGGATCAATATACCTACATTCAGGCCTGGGTTGATTTATCTGTGACCCCCTAAAATGACTCAAGGTTTGCTGTTCTGGATGCCATCCTGGATGGTCAGCCAACTCCACATGATCATACTAGCAACTCCAACTGAAAAGAGACAGCTGTGACCCCCGACCGCCACCCTCAGAACCTACTTGTTACACCTGCTATCCGGTATACAGATAAATTCCACCTGCAGTTGTTAAACTATTGGTCAAAATATGTTGGTAAATCTAAGCTAAAACATAAAATTTTTATAAGGTTATGATGTTACTTTAATGGGACATTTTATGCCTGTTTTGTATTTATATGTGCTACATTTGAACTGGTTGCTACATGTACTGGTAATCCTTCCTTGACTTTAGATAATAGTGCTAAAGTAATGCTTACAAGCTTTCTAATGAGTTTTATGTAAAATTCTGTAAAATGGGACTTTTAGCCAGCTTAGACTTAAAAAAAAAAATGCCTGTATATAAAACACAGGACTCCTTTTGCCAGTTAAATGACATTAGGTTAGCAACCGTTCTTGGAGGACAGGTTTCACTGAGATAGACTGGTTCTGATCCCCCTCTACATGCTAGAGGGAATGTCAGGCCTGCTCTGTTTCAGTTTCCTTCTTTTAGTTTTACTCCTAATTTTGCATCTCTTAGTACTTTCCTTTTTAGAGGCATGTAAAATTAAAAAAAAAAAAAAACTCTATAGACTGTTCCAACTAAGTAAAGCCCTTAAAAAATGAGTGTTTGTTAATGCTCCTAAGTTTAGTTATCATTTGGGTAAATAAGAGATAAAATATAAATTTTATAAAGCCTTCACTGTAAGGTGCTTGGTAAAAAAACTGGCTCTTGACCACTAAAAGATCTCCATTTATCTATTGTACCTTTTCTGCTGGCAAACTAGAAATTCTACCTGAGCTTTTCAGTAAAACTTAATGTGTCACTCCTTCAAAAATTGGACTGAGACAGCTTACAAAACTTTACATTCTATAGACCAAGAAAAAGATAAATACCCCTCTAGTTTTTTGTAATGTTTAGTAGATGCACTAATAAAACATACTTCCTGAGATGCTAATTAGAGGGACAGATTACTTTTACAGATCAGGAGCTATAAAAGATAGCTTTTGCTCCAGACAACTCATTTAATACTTTAGTAAAAACTGTTTAAGTGTCCTATAATTAAAAACCGGGAGAAAACCAGGGGGAAAAAAACAGAAGAGACAAAAATGACTGCCTTTGTTGCAGCCTCAAAACAGACTCTAAGTCTGATTCTCTGGGCTCCAAGAAGAGCTCGACGACGATGAAGCTCTTCTGCTACTGCTGTCAGAAGCCAGGCCACTATATGAGGGACTGCCTTAAGAGACCCACAAGCCATGCCCTAAGTGCTAAAACAGCCACTAGAAGTGAGACTGTACTCTGAGGCAGAGGCCCCAGAGCTCAGACTCAGCTTCCCAGATGATCCAAACTGGAGGGCCCTGGGCCTGCTTCCTCCCTCTGGCTGGACTGTTACCTCTACCTGTCACCTCCATGGAGGAGCCCTGAGTAATCAAGACTAAAGGAAAAACCAGCCCATTGCTGGACATTGGCATAGGTCTCTTTGTCCTTCTCCAACTCTGACCTTCCTTCCAGTTATCCACTTCAATAAAAACAGACTTTAAAAAAATCTTGCTTTAGTTAAAATTGAGATACTATAATATTTATTCAGGTTGCTAGCTAAATTGAATTATGCTGACTAGCTTTTATAAATATAATAAATTGTTGTTCATGTACAAGGCTTAAAAGGTATTCCATCGGTTTAATCTGACTAAATGCTATATATTTCATGATAAGAGTATGTTGATCTGGTTGATTTCTGATGTAACTCAACTATTTCATGCTCATTGTGAATACAGGTATGACATCTCTTACTTAAAGCTAGAGAGACTTATAACAAACTGTCAGACTCCATAAATAATTGAGTCTAAGAGCTAGTAAGTTACAAGTGCTAGGTCTCAAAGTTTATAAATGTACCTGTTAGCTGAAATGTTCATGCTTTGAATATATGTGCTCCAATATCTCAGAAAATTTGTTCTTTCCTAGAAGATACCAAAACCCAGGTAATCGTGCAGGTAAAAATCTATAGCAAATATGCTAGATTAAGATTCCTTTAACTGGGATCCACCAGATTTTTGTCTATAGAGACACATTAAGCTCTTAAAACTTAAAGTTATGTCTTGTTCAGTGGATTCCAATGTCTGACACAAGCTGCAAAAATAAAAACGGTTTACAGAAATAAATTGGTCTCAGTTGAGGTGTTTCATAGTAAAAAGGATACAGAATGGAATTATAGATAAAAGATAAAAATGGCAATACTAGCAGGATACAGGAATAAAGGCCAGTCAGAAAATATAGAAAAAGTTATGCTTTCCTGGATCTGGACAGAGAGAAGGGGCATTTCAAGGAAAAATATCCAAAGTTGCTAGAAAAGGAAAAAAAAAAAGTGTTTATGATAGAGTCAGAGGAAGTTTCAGACTAAGGTGGTTATGTGTCTTCCCTCTCAGCCTGAGGAAACCTATGTTAACTGCCAATATAAGGAAAAAGCTTATAAAACTTTCAATAGATGCTTATGCAGATTTGTCGGTAGTTACCCAGCCAGTGGCTCACTTGCAAACTGGAGAGTACTAGATGTTTTCCCTAGGTCTGACAATCCATATGCCACCGGTAATAACAAAATTGATAATGGCCATAAAAGATAAATAAAGATAAACCTCACATTTAACAGATCTCTGCCAATAAACCTATAAAATGTTCTGACTAGTCTTTTTATAATTACAAATTTTAAAAGGTTATTACATTCTGGATCTGCTAAATGATTACTGCATCCTGTTGATGCTATTATTTGGCCTATACATGGGTATAAAGCTAACAATTGCCTAAAAATTATCCCGAGAGATGAATGATTTCATCTCCATCCAAAAACCAGTGGGAAATGTTATACCCTGACAAATTGACTCCCATTGACTCCCATTTATACCCTGACAAAATTGACTCCCTTCTAACCTCGCCATGTTCCTGTTCTGTATGCGCCTACCCCTTCCAACTCCCTCACCCCTGTGACCCAAGCCTTATCTTGACAGACAGCTGTACCCCTTCCCTATTTTTGAGGAAACTCTGTGTACTTGCGACCCCACACCCCACCCAATACTGAACTAATAACCTACAACTTTACAGGAATCAACCTAAACTAATGACCCTGCCACTTTACAGAAATCTCCCCACCCTCCCCTGCCTTTGCAGTTTTTAGGCTTAAATAGTACTCATTACTACACTCAGTGTTCCTCTCTGTCTCTTGGACTCAGAGGGTGCCGCTGGGTACCAGCTAAAATAAAGCGCTTCACATTTTTGGACTTGTCCTGTTGTCATCTGATTTTTGAGTTACAACAATTGTCATCTGGAAATCTGAATGATATAGGAATTCACTCCACCAATAGCTCATGGGAACAGAGATCTGAAAGTGAAAACCTGGGTTTGTTTGTTTGTGCAACTGGTGAATTTGTGACAGTTGGGGGAATAACACAGAGATAGCATCATATGGGGCTCAAGGTGCCAGGACAATTATTCAAATGATGACTGGCTTTTGTAAGGGAAGTAGAACAAACTGTTGGAAGATGACAAGGACTGTTTGTGTAAGTCATACATTAGTGTTAAAGTGCATAAATAAGTGTGCGATTCTGCTTCTGATAAAACTGCAGAGGAAACAGAACGACAGGGAAATAACACAATCTTGAATCCCCGAATCAGAGAACAAAATAAAACCGCACATGAACAGCATTTTTTCAGGTCCTTTACTCTCTACAGCTACAGGTCAAATATGCCTGAGAATCAGTCCCCAAATCCAAATTCATTTGTGCATTGTATCATTGCTTAGTGGCTCAGTTGACCCAGGATCTTACGGTAAGTGAAGTTCCGTGTGAAGAATTCAGGGGACTCTGACTACAGCACTTAACAACTGGACAGATAGAAGTTGGAGAAATTTGAGAGGCCAAATCTTGCAAAGCAATTGTTCTTCATTGATACTATAAGGAGAACCAGAAGTCAGCAGGGTGGAATCCAACAAGGGCAAAGCCTTGCTTTCCTGATCCTAGGGTGGTATACAGTGGAGGAGTTATGCAGTTGTGCAATTTGAGTTTTAAATTTCCTGGTATTTGTACCCAATTGTAATCCAATTGCATTTTGTAATCATCTATCATTACAGTTTGCACACAGGCATTTAAAATAGTATTACCTTAATTTATGACTATTAATTACTCATTTGGAGAGTGCAATGCAATGTTCAATATATATGTGTGCATATATGTGATATATACATGTGTGTGTCAAATCAGGGCAATTAGCATATTCAGCGTCTCTAATATTTTTTCTTTGGAAAAGAAAATCTCCTTGAGGAGACTTTTTTAAGCTATTTGGAAAAATGTAGCACAGTCTTATCAATGATCTTTTGGCACTCTTGTGTACATTTCAGTGTTGATCACAATAGCTGAGAAAAGAAAGCAAGCAGCATCTATCAGGGACTGTATTTGAAAACATCATATACACACAGTACAGGTACATTGCTTTCCCTCCACTGTACCTAAATCCCTAAATCAACAGACTTAACAAAGACGTAGGGCTTATTTTGCCTCATGGATTAGAGAGTTGCAACTCAGCACCAAGTGACACTGTTGCTTTTGGCCTCAGACATCACAGTAGGGTGAAGCTCATTTCATAATCCAGGAGCAAGAGAGAGATAGGCAGGGCCACATGCACAGTCCTCTCGATGGCCTGACCCCTATGACTCTGGGGGGCTCTACTCTTCACAAACCACATGACTTGAAGGACCCCACCTTGGTGACCAAGCCTTGCACACAGACTTTGGAGGATGGTCAGCATCCAACCTGTGTCACAGTAACACTCGCTACCTCTCTGAAAATCAGGAAGGTCTGCCTTTCACAGCAGTGGGCTGATTTAGAGGACATAGCTTTCAGTGAACTAGAGCAGGCACAGAAGAGAAAGACAGGGTGACCACATATGTGTGAGATCTGAGAAAGTGCCACTCAAGTCAGCGAGACAGCTCAGCAGATAAGTGCCTACTTAGGAAACTATAGGGACTGGGATTCAATCCCCTGCACCTCTGCACCACAATCTGTGCCTGCCTTACCCCCAGGCACACTCATTTCTCTATCAAGTGAGGAATATGAGCCTGGCCATCCCTCTCACATGAGCATGGATGTGGCCATCATTCCAGGAAGAGTGGAATGAATTAAATTTGTGAACTGAGGCTCCACTGTAGTTCAGAAGCAAAGAGCAACAATTAAAATGATTTTTAAAATCATCTCCCCATGAAACTGGCTTCAATTTGTGACTAGTGAAAGAGAAACTGTAATTGTTAACTAATTAGCTCAGAATTATTACAAAGCTCGGTTTCCTGAAGTGTTTTATTAACATGTGTTTGTGGTAGATAATGTCACATTCATTGCAGGATTATGGTGTATTCTCATATTTCCCATATTGGACCTTGATCCATTCAGAACCAATAAAAGCAGACTCAAGTTGGGTATAGATAGGGCTTCAAATTTTACTATTTAAACTTTGGAAGCTTTCAAAATATTTAGTTATTGTTTTCTCACATAATATAATCTTTACTGTGTGTGTGTGTGTGTTTGCACATGCCTATGGTTTTCTTTTAAGATAAAATGTCAGAAATTCATCAAAGTGGTTTGATCAACAATCCAAAAGAAACAAGTCAACTTTTTTTTGACAGAACCGAGGATTGAACTCAGACCTTGCACTTGCTAGGGAAGTGCTTATTCTACTGAGCCATCTCCCCAGTCCCCAAAACAAGTAGATTTCAGCAAAAATGAATAAATAATTTCTAACACTGAAGTTGCTCTATGTGAAACTTGTACCTAACAAACACTAGGCTACTCAATATGCCAACCATTTTTTTTTTTTTTTTTTTGTATTTTGGGGAAGAATCTACAGGGTGTTCAGGGTCTCACTACTATATTGGACTCATAGTAATTGTCAGGGCAGGCCTGGATATTGAACCCCTGGCCTCTGTGCCTGCTTGCATGTGCTTTACTCCGCTGAGCTATTTGGCTGTCCCTGATATATCAACCATTGTTAATCAACTATTATTGGTTTGAAAATCTGTAACATGTATTGTTGTATGTGCCCTGTTTCTTTCTTGTTTCTGTTTTTTGTTCTTGCTTTTACTTTTATGTTTCAAAATATAATTAAGCTAAACAAACAAAAAAACACTAGGCTATGCAGAAGATTTGCCATGTCATGGTGAACACTTTCCAGGATACACATGCAAACCAATATTTCAGCAAAACCTACACCAGTAAAACTTGGACTTTGTCATCTTCTAAAATCTTACTCATAATTTTTGGAACTACAAAAAACATAGCACATGGAAATTCAGACAGACAGAATAATGTATGTATGTATATTTCACATACATGTATATACATATTCTCGTATTCACTTTTGGCAATTATTAACTTTATGGCAATTTTTCTGTGTATTATTTATTAATGTGTTATATGTTGCTTCTCAGTGAAGTAAAACCAAATTATTTTTCTTTTAAATTGTGAAATCATTTTCTGGATATGTGGAGTGTTTCCTTTGCAGCCAATTTTAATCTATCATAGACTCACCATAATGTCACTTGTAATCTTGCTATTTGGTAATGCAAATTATTTTGGTTGGTGATGTTGCAAGAAGAAAGAGACAAAACCTTATCATGTTGTAGGAATGAGGGCAAATAATTTTTGCCTTCTTTAATCTATTATAGAGCCAGAGATATAGCTCAGTGGCATAAGCATCTGTCTGGCAAGCACAAGGTCCATAGTTCTCTCCCCAGTAAATAATAATAATAATAATAATAATAATAATAATAATAGATTATTATTATGTGATTTCCATTTAATAACACAGTTCATTTTCATTGTGCAACAGAATATCCACTATTATGATCTCTTTTGAACCTAACCTGGTTTTTGCCATGAGAGACAGAATCAGTGGGAAAGCCTTCCTGTCATGGAAAATCACAGAAGACAGCAGCAACACCCCCAAAATCTTGGCATGGAAGATGTAATGTTGCCTGGAAGCCCAGATCTTGAAGACAAAGGGACAGAAGAGTGAGAGGTGACAAAGCATGTGGACATCTGTCTTGTTTTGAAGGGTTCAGGACACATATGTAATCAGAGTCTCCCAACTCAGGCTGCTTTTCTTGCTTTCTTCTCAAAACACATTATATTGGAATGCAGAGCTTGCAGTATTATTTTCCAAAGCTTTAGGGTTGTGTATCTTATTATGACCTGAGAAGTTATTTGCACCTTTACATGCAGAAAAACATCACATGCAACTCTTTCACAGTGGCAAACTAATTTCCAAACACTGCATAGAGCAATTACAGACATGTGACCACGTGGCAAGTCTATAGAAACTCAGTCACCTAAAGATTAGAGCTCCATGAGTTCAATATGTGCAGGTGAAGGGAAGACCAGACTAACTATGCTGCTTTTTCGTCAGGTGACTTTACCAGTCATTTTGAGAAAAATACCAAAAATAAAAATTGCATTGCTTTGGTAGCAGTTTCTGAGTCTGACAGAAGTATGATATCTACTGGCAGTGAAATAGCATTTCATGCATTTGAACTTGTATTTATTTCTCAAAAATTTGTATCCAAATGTTGTGAAAGAAGACACCGCCCAACCTATCACCTTTTCCCATAAGCTTGTGGAGATAAGGTTGTTCTAGAAGAGCACTAAACTCTGTCAAACACATTTTTGTCCTCTGAAAACCACGATGAACAGCAATAAATATCAAAGAAGACAAATTTACTCATAGCTAAATAATCCAATGATTTCCTGTGCTAGCCTGTAAAATGATTGGCCAAGGGAAAGCAGCGTGATAATGCTATATGACATGTTATCTCATAAGGAGTAATAAATAGGCTGTCATTGAGATACAATATTATTTTCTCCTCTAGTCCTCTCCAGCAATCTAAAGTTTAATGATTTTTCAAGACTAACTCAGTTTCTTACCTTATAGAAAGTTACTTCTGTTCACTTTAACCCTCATTAGAAATAATGATTTAGAGCAGTCAGACCTACATTAAAACGTTGTCTTTAAAACCCAAGAACTTCATGAATTTGACAGGATTATTAACATTGCTCATTTGCTTTTCCTCACATGAATAAAGGGAATTCCCTTAATGTGCTTCTTATGAGATTGTTAAGAAAAAAAATTTTTTTCTTTCCAGGAATTGAACTCAGGAGGCACTATGTCACTGAGTTATTACCCCAACCATTACAATTTCATGTCATGTTTTTAAGAACATAAGACACCTAAAATATACTTCTGGAACTCTAATGAACCATGTAGTAAACTTGAAACTGTTTAACAAAATAAAATATTTAAAACAGAGTGAATGGCAAAATGAATCTACATCTCTGAATATCTGTGTGGCCATCTCTTGTCTATTTCAAAATCAACTTTAGTTTCTCATTTTCACAAGCCTTTTGGGAGTTATCGGTTCTTCTGCGGTTCTCTGTCACATTTGACATATTCTGCATCCCTGCACTTCTGTGTCTCAGAAACATACAGAGCTCTGAACTTTCCTCTTGCGCCCTCACCTGGAAGCACTAATCGCACAACGCCAGCCCTGCAGCTGTTTCCAGTTACACTGTGTGCCCTGTAAGCATGCTGGATGCCATTGTTGTCCCCAGGGCTTGAGGACTAGTTAGTGTTTGATTTGTTTAATTCTTAACTCTTGCAACATACTTTTTACTAATATGGGCTTAAACTTCCTCACTTGAATCCACAGGGCACATCAAGGTATTACTTACTTCACCACATCATTAAGGCCTTAGTTACATTGCCAGGGTTTCAAGGGAAAAGAAATTCTTGATGTTTAGCTTCACGTTGCATGCAAAGAAAGTGTCTAAACTATACAAAATCTAGGTTGGTGCAATCACTCTTTTTTAAAAAAAATAATTGATGCATTTCTCCTTTAGAGGAAAAGAAGTTATAGTTTCAGGACAGAAGCTTACACGCAAAAGAGCTGTTATATGATGTTTGAAAATGGGGACCACCTATGCTGCTTTCCAAATTCTTAAAATTTTGATCTGACAGAAAAGAAACACAGCCTTCAAACTCAACTGATCTTCAAGGTTACTCCCCACTTGCCACCCTCACTTCCAGCACTGTTAAGAGTTTGCAGGCGATAAAAAGTGAAATGACAGAAGTATAAATTCTAAGACGTGCAAAGCCTTTAAAGGTCATATTGCTTCAGGTTTTATGTCTTGGTTGAATTGCTTCTACATCATATAAATTAAAAATTGTTGACTGGGTGTTGGTGAAGAATTTGTAATCAACTCTCACACAAAGCTTGTGCTAGAAGCTGGCTGTTAGGCAAACAGCTCTTTGTACTTACTGTCAAACTCCGTGCCTCGCCACTGGCCTGAGATTGCCAGAGCAATGGACTTCATTGCAAATTTCTGAACACAATCAAATCAGCTATTCATAGTGAACTACTTCATGCTGTACAAAGGTAATATTCACCCAAATCTTAAAATAATAAATTGCTAATATAAAGATAGAAAAAACAGAAGATAATACAAAAAATTATTCTTTAAGAATTAAATGATGAGCATATTGTATAATTTGTCAGCTTCTCTTTTAGTTTTATTCTGTATGCATTGTTTCTTACAGATTTTTCAAACTAATAAATTATGAAATATTTGATCATTTGTGATGGACTTGTTCCATTTAATGTAGTTTTCAACCATCGTCTCATTTAATATTTATGAGAAGTGCACTCCTTTTTCTATTCAAATCATTATAGTGTTATATGGTTGTTTCACAATGTATTTATTTGTATGTGAGCAAATGGAAAGATCTTTTTCCATTTTGGGCTGTTACAAATAATTCTATGCTTAATAGTACCATTTATGATTTTGCTGGAACTTACATGTTAATTTATTTGGGGTAGGTATATAGGAAAATTTCTAATTATACTACACATATATGTAGGAATTATCTGACCATGTAGGCTTAGTACCTGTGCTTAATCATTTGAAAATCTGCCAGGGTGCTTTCCAATATAACAGTATACTTTATAATCAAACACAGGGCATCAAATTATAAGAAGCTTCCAGTTCTTCCACTTTCTCACCAACTGCTTAAAATATTCTAAAACCCTAAAATATAAAGCAACTACTTTATTTTTTTATTTTTAAAGAGAATAATAAAACATTAGAAATGATACAGAATTTCACTAAACAAAATAATGATAATTCAACAATTGTTGTTATATTGCATAATGTTGTCTTCAAAGTAGTTGTTTAGATTACCAGATATAGCATGCAAAATTGGTTCAAAAAGTTATAAGAATTTGGCCAGCCAGATAGTTCAGCAGACTAATTCACCGGCTTATTCAGAGCATGGTGACTGAGGTTCAGTCCCACACTCTGCCAAGCCAGCTCTGCCCGAGGCCTGCTGAGACAGCTATCGAGAGTGATTGCAGCCCTTGGGAGGCTGCAGACAGGAGGATCACTAGGAGTCCAATCTGCATAGTGTGACACTATAGAACCCATAGACCCTGTTCCAAATTCATAAAAATGTTATTAAAATTAAAAAACGGAAGGAAAAATTTAAGAGTTAACTGCTCCTTTCAGTAGAACAGAAGCAGATATTTAAAAGTGAATGCTTTAATGAAAAGCTCATTTTCGCCAGAAAAATGACCATTGAATTTTATTGGGGTGAATAGATATTTTATTTTAGAAATGTAAAGAAACAAGTTACAACAGTAGGCATGATCTTACCTTATAGGAAATTCATAATGTTGGTGAATTGGATATTTACAGAACACAGCAATTTCACTCGGAGAAGTGAGTTAAAGCTCTTTTGTCTAACGTTAGTGCCTTTTCCCAAAGGAAGCCCTCCTCCTCTTACCGTGTTTGCTCAGAAGCTTTCATATCTGCATACTTACAATTCCCATGCACACAGCATATTTATGCACTCACACACCTATCTTTGCATTTTGTTTTTTTGAAAATAGCTGATGCATTGTGCACTTCATGATTTGTTTCTTCAACTGAAGATTATCGGGCCAAAACATAAGGTGGTGCATTTTACGTAGACAAAATTCTTTTTCTTCTTCTGTCCCCGCGTGTTTGACTTTGCTTACTTGTTTTTACAGTACAGGGATCCTACCCAAGGGTTCGTGTATGCTAGACAAGTACTCAACCACACATATAAAGCCAGAGCCCAATGTCCCCACTTGCTGTTCTTCTAAAACCTTCCCAAACTCTTTCCTTCTCTCAGTAATTTGAAAGGATTTCAGTAAAGTTTCTCACAAGTTTTACTCTTTTTTTTGTGTGGCTGGTTCAACCCACCGTGGGGATGGGCTGGCACAGTATGTGTGCTGGGGATCAAACTGCAGCCCCTTCAGTTTGCCTAGACCCCTGAGCTATCTCGCAGGCCCACAAGCTTTACTTGGAACCTGATGTTTTAGTGAAGCATATTTAACAGAAAGTTATTGACATTTTATTTTTACAAAGAAAACTGACAGCTAAAACATAACAAATCACATACAGCTTTTCTTCAATTTAGGATGAGACTTAGCCAAATTTAATTAGATTTCACCTTAACATTCATAAATCAGTCAGTGATGAGAAATTGATCTTTTGCTTTGATGTTTAATTCTTTTTTCTATTTATTTTATTATTATTATTACTATTACTATTATTATTGTATTTTAGTATAAGGTCTATAGGGCCTACAGGGTCTCACTACGTACACTGGACTTGTAGTCATTGGCCTGTGTTAAGCCTCCCAAAGACTGGGATTAGAGGCACCGGCCACCACCCTCAGTCTCAACCACCATCTCAGCGTGCCCCGGGGGCAGAGCCAGCATGGGCTAGATGGGGAAGGAACCCCAGCTGCTGTGTCTGCCTAAGCGGGTGCTTTAATCCTCTAAGCTGTTTGTCCGGCCTTCCTTCTTCCATTTATTTATCTTCAATCTGCAAGAAATTGAAGAACTGCTCCTGTTTATTGACAAACATCCTCGCGAACATCGATGCATTCTCATGACCTAAGTGGACTAAAAATACACAATTATCCAAGAAGCAGTAATGGTAACTATGCAAATGAGCCCCATTTCGGGTTTGTGGATTTCAAGAAAAGTCAGCTTGGGATCCCTCCTGAAGTGTGCTATCTGTATAAACTGGGGTGTGCACCCCCAGTATCCTACCAGGTGTTACAGCACACCAAGGAGACAAAATAGCGAAGCAGACAGGGGTTTGGGAGATGGCCCTTGCTTATGCGGAACAAAAGGCCGAGCGACAGCCAGGATCCCCGTATCTGTTGCTTCAGTCTGAGTGGAAATGCTTGTGCTGTTTTGAGAAACAGTAATGGCAGCCACAGCACAGGGCTAGCACGAGGAGCAATGCGTCCCTGCAGGGACAGGATGGGGTGCAGCGAGGAAGCTGGAGTTTCCGGGGCACCTCATGGTCCTCAGCAGGTCTGGTCCTGCTCTGTGATCATCACAGAAGCCCCCAGCTCCAGGGCTTCCAGTGTTAGCAAAAAAGAGGAAGGAGTTTTCAAGACAAGGACACAGTATCCCTTAGACTCACTTTATAACTTGTTGTCTTTGGCACCCATTCTCCATTCGGGTCCTAAATTTCTTTGTCAATGAGAACAAGGAGCGCATCTGCATGACTTCCTCCTGTGCAGATAATGTCATTCACACTGAATAGATGGCAGATTCCTTGGTCACAGCAAACAACACTGAAGACACTCGTGAGCACTTCTGCCTGTACCCCACAACCAACTTCAATATAAGTGAAATTGAAGAAGACTCCGCCTTTCACACTGTTATGTTTTCTCCTTGATTGCCTTCTTTTAAAACGATCTTCCTCCATGTAACAGATTCCGCCTTGTAAACATGCTATGTGACAAATTTCTCTTTTATTTTAGAAGTACAGAGGGAAAGAATATCTTAAGAGGCATACCCCTAAAGACAGTAGATGTAGGGTTATATTTTGGTCCTGTGAAAAATCTGCTGTGTAGAAGGGGACATCTGAGAAACCAATTTATACAGCTATATTCTGTCTTAAAAACCAATTCAAAAGATCAATGATGCTGAACATTTTTTTAAGGATGAGAGAAAGGAGAAAAAAAGGGTAAGGAAAGGAGAAAGAAAAAAAGGAAGGGAAAGAAATATATATGTATATACACCAGATAATTTAAATAATTGTACTGTTGATTTATACTGATTTATTGAAAATAACAGTTAATTCTTATTTTATATTTTTATCTTTTACTTAATTTTTGATCAAATTTTTGTCCAATGTTGCATGCTCATAGCTGGTAATCTGAACAACTATTTTGAAAACAACCGTATGGAAAATAACAATCATTGCTGAAATCCTATAATTTTGCTTCATGAAATTCTGTATTGTTTCTATTTGTTAATAGTTTTCTTTCTCTTTAAAATATAAAATGCATTCATTAATGAAATAGTAATATTAAAATATTCACCTACTTGTGAATACATTGATTCTCATGAAGACCTGCTTTTTCCAGCTTTGCTGAAATATGTTAGAGGTGATCTGACAAAATTACAGGCAAAGGAAGATTCTTAATCACATTACTTCGACTGAAATTATTTGAAAAATATCTGTTGCAGTTTCTGTGGATGAATCAAACTGGGAAGAAGGTGTTTTCCTATAAAGTAGAAAATAAAAGTTTAAGGAATATTTTCTATGCATTCAGAGCATTTCTTCAGCCCTTCTCAGATTTTATGTTAGAAATGATAGAGGCATGATTATTGACCAAAAACTTAGTACTGTGGAATACTGATTTATGAGAGTTTCTTGACCAATTTGTAATTTACATACTGCAATATGTAGGAAAATTGGTATTTTAGACGAGGGTTTCATAATTTCTTTAATAATTCATAAGTAGTCTTTTATCATTGTTAGATTAAAATCTCACTGGTTCTTTGTTCAAAGTCTCATTAACCTTTTGTTAGTCTCATTTATGCTTTCCCACAAACATTAAAATCAATTGCATTTTAAATCTACCCTCTGTGTTAATGTCAATATTTACTGAGAATTATAAGTTGTTTTTGAAAATGGATATTCTTGGGAAATTAAACTGCTATGCTGACGCTGCCGTTCAACGTTAGTTGTATAAGTAACTTTCTTCCTACTTTTTACCTTTTAATTACTTCAAAAGAACTCAGTAACAAAGCTTTCTCCCAATGGCTTACAGGATTCTGGAAATCATTAACAAAGTCATGGAAATTTCATGCCAAAATTCTGAGTGATCTTGCATTTTCTGACATTCTGTCATTGTGTGTCTTTCATTGTAATGGAACAATGACTACAAAAAGGAAATCCCAAACCATTTTTGTTTTTAACTACAACAAGCACTTCACAATTATCAAGTATTGGTACTGTTTAATAGAAATTTTCAATGACCTATTAAATAAGGTTCATCTAATATATTTTATATAGTCCTGCATAACTTCACTTTGAGAGCTCTTTATTGTTCATCCAGGAGCATACTGCAACTTCTCATGCCTTTTGAATTATGCTTTTGTTATTTCCTATATGCTATGTCTGGAGGTACTAAAATATTTGAAGTTTGTATAACTAGAAAATATTTTACTTTTAGTTTTCAAAGGTATGTTTGCTAAGTATAAAATTCAAAGAGAATAGATCTTTTTTTTCTTTCAGTCCTTTAATTAGTCTAGTTTCTTACACACTTGGTCCTTTTTTTCTTTCCAGTGTGGAATAAGATGCTATTTAATTTTGTTCTTCCATAGCTAATATTTTAATGTATATGCTTTAATAATCTTTTTCCTTATAATAAGTTTTGAACAATTTCATTTTTGTGAAACTTGGTATGATTTTATTTAAATTTCTTGTGCAAAAGGTTCATTTTTCTTGGAAATGTGGTATTATAGCTTGAACTAAATTCAGAAATTTTAAATCTTTAAATATTTATTGCCTATTCCTTTCTACTTTGAGAATTCTAATCATATGAATATAAGTTTCTTGGTTTTGACACAGTGAACTATTAGACTGATCTGTAAATTCTTTCTTCATTTTTATTTTGAACAATTTTTATTTTTATATTCATTTATATTTGCAAATAATTTATTTTCAATTTTCAATCTGTAAAAAAATTAAATAAAATTAAATCAACAAAAAGAAAGATTTGTACTAAAAGTGTTTGCACAAGATATTCTGTCTGTATCTTGTAATGTGGATAACCACTAAGAAAATAACAATGTACAAGGCATTAACTATTGAAACTGTCCTATTAATCAGCTTTGAAGCTGCCTCATTGCTATTAGTCTCTCAAAAAAAAATTATCAAGTATGCGGGAATCCCTATATATCTTCTCTTATTCTGGGTGCTAAATTTGAAAATTCAGGTAAGAAAATGAAGTCAGTTAATAGATATACAAAATTTAAATGACTGACTTTGAAATTGATTTTGTTTGTAAATGCAAACTAGAGATCAAAAAGATGTACATAGGGTCTGGGGAGATAGCGAGGTGGTATAAGTGGTAGCCTGGCAAGAAAGAAGTCCTGAATTTCATCTCTAGTACTACCAAAAAATAAAGAGTAATAAATAAATAAATAAATGTTATAAAGGTATAATACTTTATCCCCATAGTTTTAAAGAGAAAGGTTTGATTATATGCACTGGTACATAAAATTGTAATTAGTGTGCAAAGATGAGTTTGTCATGGTGTCATATAACATGAAAAGTTCTACCATGTTTGGATATTAGAACCCTTTACATGAACACATTATAAAATTATCACATTTTCACCATTTTAAAGTGGTACTGACTTTAAAAATGCACAACAGAGTCATATATAACAATAATTTTAGTTTATGATCTACCCTTAAGAACCATATTCAACAGAAACAGAAATTTCATGTGAAGAAATGTTCACTACTATACCATTAATTAGCAAAAAAGAAATAAAATATTGCATTATACAACACTAAAATATTGTTGGGGCTGGACCACACCCAGTCTCAGTCGTCATCTCAGGCTGAGATGCCATGTTGGGAATAGAATCCTGGTCCCTGAGTCTGCCTAAGCAGGCACTTTAATCTGCTGAGCTATCTGGATGGCCCTCTACTTTGTAATGTTTGTAAGGATAACATTGATAAACCAAATAAAGTACTTAGAAGGTTAGCTGGGACACAGTAAGCCTTCTGTGGATATATTATTATTGTTATTTATTATATGTCAAAATAAGACAATTCAAGCTCAGGGTCTCCAATCTTTGTGCACTACTTTGAGATGTACCATTATTCCATTATACTTTAAGATGTAACAATAATGGAAATGAAGTTCATCATCAATGTGCTGTGTTTCAGTCATCCTAATATAACCCTCCCCAATCTGTGGTCTCTTACTGTATCTGAAGAAGCTTTAGTTCTTCTGATTCGGAGAGGTCAAGTAAAGCTCTCACAAAAAATCCTCTTGAGTTAGACGCAATGATATTCTAACAACCGGTCTACCTAACTTTATAGCCTCACTGGGTAATATGATTTCTCCTGTTCAATGCAGTCCAACAGAACTTCAGGGAATGAGGGAATGGCCAGTGTCTCAGCTGTAGCCACTAGCTAGGTGTGCACTTTCAGCCCATGAAACGCAGCTGGTGTGATGGACTTCTAAGTTATTAATTAGAGGTAGAGCATATTTATAAATGGCTTTGTGGAGGACTGAACTGTAGAGTTCTGGATAGAGTGCCATTCTAAAGTCTACACTGACAGCTCCACTTGGGCATTTGCCTGCTAAACTCACTTAAGTTTTATATTTTCATAATATTGGAGTTGTAAGTATAATATTTCTAACTAATCCACACATCTCAAAATCTTTTATTTCACTAATGTAAAACTACTTATTGGCAATTGTGACATCTATCAAAAGCTGGTAAAGGCAACATAAGCGCACAAATACTTTGAAATACAACAAACCCTTAAAAGTGCAGAATTGATTAGAAGGCACTCCTAACATGGATATAGTCATAGGTATAATAGGCACATGTAGGTTTTCACCAGGCTTAAATGAAATGAAATACATCACAGATTGTACAATAAGCACAATTATTATTTACAATCTTGTTTCACAAAGAAGTGTAGAATTAGTAATATAAAGCAAAATCATTAGCCACTGCAATTAGAAGCATGAGAGATCTTATACAATAATACATCTTACCTAGATGAAGATCACTTTACAGAGATAATTCTATTTAGACATATATATCAGCTAAGAAACAGTCATTATGATTATATCTCTCCACAGTGCTGATACAAAAAGGACATGACAGGCATATTTGAGGGACAGTCCCCTGTGATTATGATTTATCAAATGTACACAGCACTAACAGGAACTGAACCACACACATTTAAATGGATAGGCAGTGCCGACCTTTGTAAATGTACATAAGGCAGAAAGCAAAGTGTCTTTATAATTAATGTTGATGATGCAATGCAAAAGGGTAGCAATTTCATGACAATATTGTGTAAATTTAAATGTCTAGCAGAACATGAAATTACAATGTGATAGAAGATCAAAGGGTAGATACTAGTAGGTCTAGATTACATTCTCCTGAGTGATATTGGTATGATTTCTTTATGGTAAACACATTTAATTTATTGCCCATCAAAGGGAACAACATGATATTAACCAGGTTAGGATTTCCTTTTTTATTTTTATTTTTTTGGAGGAACTCGGGATTGTACTCAGGCCCTTGTGCTTAACAGGCCAGCGCTTATTCTACTGAGCTATCTCCTTGGCCTGAGTTTCCTTATTTTTAATTTGAATGATATGTTAATACCTGACCCCTAAAGTTATCTTTAAGCTTAAAAGACGTAACGTATCTAAACTAGTTGGTATAATATACAGTTGGTGCCTGCGTTTATGAATGCTTTGTGAATAATTTAGTCAGCAAACAGAAACATTTAGCAAAATTTGGTTTCTGTTGTCAAAATCCGTTCTGAGTGACAAGCATGACCACATCCTTCTTTCCCACATGAATACAAATGTGGCTACATTTTTCCAGAATCATGCAACAGATTAAGACCATGAACTGAGGTACCACTGAGTTTGCCTGGTGCATAACAATGCTATTTAGTTAACAGAAGCAGACAATATGTGTAATAAATACACTGAAATTGTTACTATAAGTAATTGTGTTAAAATACATGATATTTTCTTTCATAAATATAATGTTAGGATGTATAATCTCAACTTAGATTGAACATAGCCTATTGAGAAGTGCAGTTGTATGACTTATTAAGCAGAACTACCGCTCACTGTGTATAATTTAAACAGTAATTTAAGCATTTTATTTCACCTCAGTTTCTTCCATTGGAATATATTTACATTCTAGAACACTTCAATAAATATAGCAGAAGTATTTACATATAGATTAAGGTCATTTTCTAGTGCTATATGTAAATTGCCCATTTAAAATAATTAAACTGTAAGTGTATGTTCTTGTGTCAAAAATGAAGCTATATTTGTAAATCTCTATTATTAAACATTTAAAATTTTTCTCTTTAGTTAATATACTTCCAAAGCAGACATTATTATTGTCATTATTGTGACAATATTAATACATCAACTTTCTGTAGCGTTTTCTACAAACTACTTGTGCTACTTTGAATCTCAACTTAAAATACTTTAAGGCAAACAAAGTATTCAGGGAAGACGAAACATTTCCAAAATTCATCCCTTCATTTTCTAGCATCTGGTCTCAGGTTCTATACAATATGTATATATTCAGCAATGGTAGAAAATGGGAAGGTAAAATAATTTTTGGTTTGGAGTTTAACAAGAAATCATCACTTGCACATGTAAGATGTGTATTCTATTTACTTCAGATGAAGGTAAGTTGAAGCATCAGGCAGGTGAATGGAGAATACAGTAGTGAGGGGTGAAGGTCCACAGACATGACTGAAGGTGGAGTGGATGGGCAGGAGGACAGCTGAGAGGCTAAAACTGTGTCCAAGGGTTGCCTCCTTTTGTAGTTAAGTACAGAAAACCTGCTTCACTTTCCTTGATACTGAAGAAAGGGAGGTAGAGTTATAATCAGTTATTATTCATGCTTACTCAGTGCTGTCCAACTGAATAACTTTTGACATAGAAAAGCAGAAATTTGATTAGCATTGGGGTTAGCATGAAGGATGTGGAGTGATCTGGTTATCTCTAATTCATTTGTCTAAACAGAACTCTCTGGACCCCCAGGTCAGGATTTTCCCCATTACCTAAGGTCTCTTAAGTGGGAAATGATAATCATAATTGCGCATTGAGTACACATTTTCTGCCAGTCATTTAGGAATAGCCTGTTGTTTGCAGGTTGGGTACCACACACATGTCAAGGTGCAACATTTGTTGCTAATCACTGAAATTATTACTATACCATCTCCTGGTAGATGGGCAGAGAACAAATTGAGGTCAAATTGGCTTCCTCTGACTCATGTGAAGATATCCCATAGACTAACAGATACTGAGCCATGCTAAATATTATATTTTCAGACACTCTTGCAATGAAAATGTTAAATTAAGCAACTGAACTGAGAATGATACAAATTTGCTCAAGACTATAATTGCTATTGATAGAGTTAAGATTTGAGAAGAGAATGCTGTCATTCGAAGGCCTATTTTGAAAACAAATTTCTCCATGGAAGAGATGAATATTGACTCTCAGCTATAAATTACTTAGTGTAAACCAAAGACCCAGGTTTCAGGGCACATCACATGAAGCTGGTGCTTCATGCACCGTGTAACAGGAGACCCACAGGAAGAGAGCAAGTGGTGCCAGGAGAAAAGGCCTCCCACCGAGATGTGTGCAAAGGCACATAAAGTTTGCCTATTAAGTATATTTTTCTTAAACTTATACACACAAGTCAACACAAAGGTCTTTATGACACGGGTAGTAAGAACAATGGCTGTGAGAGACATTTCTTTCAGTATAAGGAAATAAAACTCTCATTGACAGAAAACTGGTTTTGAATTTGACATTTTTGATTACTAACTCAGAGCCTGCAAAGTTCACTTCTGAATTCTCCTACGTTTGCAGCACTTATATCTGTACTTGATCACTTCTGTACAAATTCAGCTGACTCCTTCACCTTTCAGACTTCAAGTTTCCATAAGTATAATGGGTACAAGGTATACACCAATGTGTTCTCTAGAATGTCCATGTCGCTTTGCATGGAAATTTAGTATTTCTCTCTCAGTTAAGTTGATTCAGGTGCATGATGCAGCTCCACTGTGGTTTCCAGGACAGCTTATTTATCTCTTGTATCCATGGGATCAGCTTTTACTACATAGACATGGAAACCTCAGTCCTGAAAAATCATAAAAAATAAAACTACAGCTACTAGAGTTTTCCAAATGTAACTAAGTATAATGCTCTTAATAATCTGTTAATAAATGTTCTATAGTCTATTAGAATTCTTTTAAATATCACAATACACTTAAGCACAGAAAACCTTCTTAAATATCACAATACACTTAAGCACAGACACTGATTAATCAGAAAGCTAAGTATTAATATAGTTGAGTCCTCAAAACTTCAAAAGGTTGCAATCAATAAATAAGTTCCACTGCATCACTTCGAAGCACTTGGTGCACATGATTTTGTTTGAATGCTTGCTTCCTGTCCCTTTTGTCTTTTGATAAGTAATCTGATCATACAAAAATGAAGTAAGGCCCACATCTGGGGTGCATCCTTCTCATAATACCCACTTTCAGTTCAACCAGCAAGGTTCCTCCAGGATGCAATATCTTCTCCAAACTCCTAAACATAGCCAATTAGTTCTTTGGAAAATGTTGCCTTAGTCACAAAATTTCTCTGGTCAGGACAGTATGGCCATGGTTGGTGAGACAGCTCAGCAGTCTAAGCACCTTCCTGGCGAGTGCAAGGGCCAGGGTTCAGTCCCCAGTACCACATGCCGTGCCAGCCTCAGAACCCCGGGTGGGCTGTGCCAGCCACTGAAACTGGGCATGGTGACTCATGCCTGTAATCCTAGGGCTAGGAAGGCTAAAACAAGAGAAGCACTATGAGTCAGAGCTGTGTAGCAAGACCCTGTACAAAAATTTATGACCATAACCTCACAGTTTAGTGAATAATTACCTTAGAATTATTTCCAGTTACTTGAAGTTAAAATTCTCAAGTCACCTTACCAGATGTTTGATAAATATTAAGGTTTTTATTTAGCAACCGCATAAGGAATCATGATCTAACCTGTCATTTATTACTTTCACGTACAAATCATTACTTCAGAAACCAATCCCAGCTACTCAGGCCAGGGATTCTTTCTTTCTGGCTTGGGCTTATAGTAGAAAACATTCAGAAAAGGCACTGAGTCAGAGTCCAGTGTCAACTGTGACAACACATATTGAAACACACACACACACACACACACACACACACACACACACACACACACACACACACACACACACACTGCTCCACTGTTTCTCAGCCTCTCTCCCCCTTCCATTGCATACTTTATAGATGGAAGTTTAAATCATGCAATTTCCTGTTTCCCACCAAAACATGTCCATCCTAAATGATGGATGGACCCAGTAAAAACCTTCTTCCACATCTTAAAATATTTTGATTTAAAGCCCCATTTGAAGCACTAAAAATATTCTTCTTTTCTCTGTATTTTAGGGAAGGATCTACAGGGTGCTCAGGGTCTCACTACTAGATCCAACTCATAGTGATTCGCCTGTTTACAGCCTCCCAAGTGCTGGAATTACAGGTGCCTAGCACCACGCTCAGTCTCAATTGCCATCTCAGCATGCCCTGGGGGCGGGGCTAGCACAGCAGGCAAGGGATGGAGCCCCTAGTCCTTGTGCCTACTTGCAGGCGCTTCAATCTGCTGAGGTATTTGGCCAGCCCTAAAAATATTCTTGATTACTTTACTTAGCTATATGTATTAAGACACACAAAAATAGTTTTTTGGGTTTTTTCCTTTCTTTGTTTGTTACCAGAAATCAAACTCAAGACCTTGTTCTTGCCGGGTAGGCTATGCCATTGAGCTATATCCCTGGTCCCAAATACAAGTATTTAAAACATTATTATTGCCCACATCTTTGAATCACACATTGGATGTGTGAGGATTTTGACTACTTTTCACTTTTTTAAGATAAAATGTTCCAACACTGTGACCATGGGCTAAGACCACATTTTTCATATATAAAATGCTCTCTTTGATCTCATAAAATGCTACTGTTTACACATTTCCTTTGAATGTGTGCATTCATAGTACTGTGTCATGCAAAGTCTATATTGAAATGAATGAGATTGCAAGATAGCATGCTGAAAGAATTATTACCAGTGTTATTAACAAAGAGTCCCATAGACCTGTATGGATGTTTTACTCCTTGCAGAGGTCAACTTGCTAACACTGTACCTTATACTAACACTGCAAACAACCTTGGAATATGTATCATAGCCTGCCAACATGTGCTATACTACCACACACCTACACCATTTTATATCCGGTCCACTTAAATCCAAGTTATTGTGGAAAAATAAAATTCTTTGTTCAATGCAGTAAACTTTCATCTCTTCCTTCAAACAGAGATTTATGAATTTCTCTCTAAGAAAGAACCTATTTATATTCATTCTTTCCTAGTAATACAGAAATTACTTAGTTTTTAGAATAGGCTTCATGCATTAGTGGTAATTCTTGAGTGGTTGTTGCAAATGCTTGATGAACAAGTCATCTTGTAGAAAATGTTTGTTAACATGGTTAACACTGTTTTCTTGTTCCTTTCTCCTTTCTCTTATTTTCTTCTCTCTACTATCTTCCATTTCCTCTGCTGTCACTGAAATTACTTCCTCCTTCTGAGGATTGCTGTAGTACTTTTGGGAGGATCTGCGGTTCTTACTTTGAACATTGCTTCCTATCTCCAGTTCAGATACCTAGGCCTGCTGGAACAGATCCTTTATCCTGCTGACTTGTAGCTTCCGCTACTGACTTTTGGGCCTTTCCAGACCAAATTTATGAAGTGAGGCTTCATGAGACATTGAAGTGGGCACTAGGCCTCCAATAGGACTTGTGGGAAGCATTGCTATGGGCCCTAAGTTTTCAGCTGGACTCATGCAGGATTTTAGGAACAAGGCCCCTAGCTTTATTCTTTGGTCTTTAATGCATTGATTCATTTCCTGTACTCTTATGTATGATTCTTTGGGTGATTATAAAATAACCTTAAAAAAATGTGTCCTATATTATATGGTTCTGCTTGCAAAAATCCCTAAGCACAACACACTCTCTCCTCCACTTCTTTTGCTTCTTCCTCTTCTTTCTCTCTCCCTCTGTTCCTTTCCTTCTTCCTCTTCTCCCTCCCCATCACATGATAAAGAGCAAATCCCAGTAACCCATCTCTCTGTTATGAAGACTTTTCAACCCAGCTTTAAACTTGATGCAAACCTTAAGCCTGGTAATCTACTTTTTCAGTCTGGTTTTATTCAGTGTGTAAGAATTCACCAAAAATCTAGTAAGTTAATATAAACCTCATATGTTATCTTTCATTTGCCATTAGTGAGAAGTCTAGCCATCCCTTGGTTCTTGCTCAAGTTCTCACAAAGATGAAATTAAGGAATTAGTGAGAGATTAATTCTCACTGCATATTCAAGATAATGCTTCTACCCTGTGTGGTAGTGTGCATTTCCTACCAGCTGTGTATTATTGGATACTGCACCTGCATCGCCAGCAGAGAACAATCTGCCTTCTTATACCTCATTTTAAGAACAACCTGATTAGGTCAGGTTCATTTCATATTCAAATAACTCAAACAATTAGAAACTCTATTTCTATTTGCTAAGTTACATTTCTCTCTATAATTTAACATAGTCAAAAGAATTAAGCACTTATAGTTCAAGTTCTCATGCAGTCTCAGCAAGGTATCATGGCAGGGTTTGCCTGAGCGAGTGTGAGTCATCAATCGGAAGTCTAACTCTGAGCAACTGTGCAGTGTCTCTGTGCTTTAGCTGCCTGCTTTGTTTACTCCACATGTGTACTGAGAGGATTGAGTATTGTAAGTCAGATAAATAGTACTGCCTGTTGCTGCAGTAGGTATGTTTTGAACATTCACGGGGCTCACTGTGCCACATTTTCTCTAAGAATTTTGCCCCAAGTGAGGAGCTTTAGAATTTGTCACTTTGCCCAAGGCCGAAGTTGATCACGTGATTAATAGATACAAGGCCCAAAATAGGACCTTGGAACTGGAATTCAGTGACATTTTCTAACTAAAATTAATGAGATACACACTTGATTAATGCATGAGCTAAAAAGCAGAAAAAGTCTATTGGCAAAGATTGACCAGAGAAATACTACATTTGTCCACCAAAATTCAGTCTCCAGTGTAAATTCAAGCTGTTTGATGTCCCATTCATATCTCACTCATAATTAAAATTGCTCCATTTCTGTTAGACTAGAAAATAGCCACTGGTTTAAAGTATTTTCTCTTGTCCTTATCTCTCCCTTAGTATCAATTTCTTTCCAGATCAATGATGTCTTATGGATCCCTTCATTTGCTCCTAACCATAGACTTTAATGTCTTTGAATTCTTCTCAGTTTCTATCCATCTTTTCAAAAATTTTGGCTTCCTCAATTATTTCCTAGGCAAAAACAGGCTATTTTGTAGATGTTTTTCTATATATCATGTCTAATCTGCAAGTCTGTGGTTGCCTACACCTCTCTGATAACCTTTCATATTATTCTTATTATGTTGTTTTTAACCCAGTAAAGAAATATTTTTCCAAATACTTTTGAAAATGAAATAAAAGAACTGTTATGAATATTTATACTAAAGCTTGACTAGGATATGTGAAAGACATTTTGTATACTGGAAATAGGGTTAATTTAAACTACAAAATTATTTCTCATACAATATATTTCCAAGCTATGAAAATTATCTGTGAAAGTGCTAAACCAAACTCATATCTCATAAGAACAATCTAACATCTCATAAGGCTTTTTCCATACATAAAGTGGCACCTGATAATTAATTATACTATGAAAAGCATACAATTTTTTTATTTCATCGGCAGTGATTTGTTCACTGAGACTAACATTGCTACTTATGATAATTTGGAATATTTACAGGATTTATGATAAGCCTAACAAGTAAAGCATTAGAGCTTTCGTGATTCTCCAAAGCAGGTAAAATTCAATGGTGCATTCTTCACAAGGGCCAGGACAACTTTTTATGTAGAGCTCACCTAAATGCAAAAGAAATAATTTTCATATATTTGTACAGCTAAACTCAATAAGTTGGATACATCCATGCTTTAAATTGTGTGTTGTTAGAAATTATAAAAGCTCAATGGAGCATCCCATGGCACCTATTATAACTACAGCAAATACAGCCAATCAAATCAGAAGTCCCAGTTGACCTACTTGTGATGCTTGGCATTGCTTTGCATTAAATTTAATATCAGATAAATGGATTTCATTCAGCATCATAAATAGTCTTTCTTACTGTTGATGTGGTTCTGTTAACATAAAATAGAAATCTCTTGTCTTTCAGGAAAGGAACAGGATTGGAAAGTAGACATACCCTTTTGTTTCTCAGAGCTACAAACTGCTGCACTGAATTGAGTATTGATTTAGACAGGCAGATATATGGTTGAACAGCTGGGAGTAGTCCCAGGACACTGGAACCATTAAGTGGCATTTTTCGATTTTTACAAATCATTCATATAATTCCCAGAAGAGTTGCTGCTGTACAATGTCAAGCTCTTTTCTTAAAGTGAAAATGCTGACATCTAGAAACTGCTCAGGAGTTCCTGGGGACAGACATTCCCCTGGCATTAGCATAGTACCGAGAGAATTGGTGCAGTCAGTGTTTGCCGGGGAGTAGATTCAATGCAACTTGTAAGACTGTTTTATGTCACTCAAAAACTCAAACACAGAAGAGTCACAGATAATAGACACCTAAGGAATTCAGCTGAGGGAATGGATTCTGAGATGGTAGAAAGCAAGAATATCCTGGATCTCATGTCAGTGTCCACCACAAGTCCAACAGGAGTCCAAGAGCCCATGAAATGTCCAAGTCTTACAGTAAATGATCATGATCCTCCATTGAAAATTAGTAGACAAAAATCATATCATTTCTGAGTGGTCCCTCCCTCATTCCAGGGGGCAAATGACTGAAATTCTTCTCAGTCAGTTCTTTTACATGGAGGGCTTTAAATTTGTATATTTTAAAATTGTTGAATTAGAGAATCAGTTGATAAGCATCATATATACACATATACATGCATCTATGATATAAGTGTACCATACATGTGAATAGTCACAAATCCCTGTTTAAAACTGAGTAAAGAGAGACAGAGAATGAGCGAGACAGACAGCCAGACAGACAGGCAGACAGACAGAGGGCAAATGCAATGTCAACTGTTAAGAAAACTGTATACAGAAGTTTATTACAATATTTGTATAGCTCTTTGAGTTTAGAAATGGAGTTAATATAAAAAAATTGAAGGCATAATGCATAATTAATTTATGGTAGAATTTTACAGCATATTTGAAAAATAAGATATGCAAAGATAGAAAATTGCAGGGTGAGATTTAATGGAACACATGGGTACCAAAGGACCTGGTACCATGACTGGAATTGACAGAATTCTTTTTATTTGTTTGTTTGTTTCTTACCGAAGTCAGTTAAATTTTAAAAAGCACACATCCTCTTTATTTATTTATTTTGGCTCTAAACCAAGCTCCCGTACATGCATCTAACTCTGATATTCATGTTTTTCTTCCACATGCCAAAAATTCTTACTTAGATATAATCTCAAGAAACATTTAGGAAATTAGTATGAACTTAGGGGCTTATGGATGCTGTCCAAAAATAAATAAATAAACAGGAAATTTTGTTTTGCTTTGCAATGAGAATTTATTTTTTACCTTGTGGTGCCCTTGTCTGTAGTTTTTATTACAAACTGAATTTATTCTTAGCTTGATTCAAAGCCTGAAATCAAAGCTCAGCTAAACTATACTTACTATACTTATCACATTGCACATGTAGTGTATTTAGGACCCTTCAGTGATGGCTGACCTTGAACTCACTACTTAGATAAGGCTGGCCTGGAACTCAGGCAATTTTCCTGCCTCAGCCTCCAGAACACTGGGATTAGAGGTATGTGCCAGCGTCACTAACCCCAATGACTTTATAATATGATATAGATTGAAAATGATTCTGCATTTTTCTTTAACATTATCCTACCAGAATTTTTTCTCTATTCTCTTAGTTTATTCCTTCATTTGTTCTCCTGATTTGTTTTTATTGAACAGTGAATCAATTATCCTTTAAAGTGACTGTGACTTTATTTGAATTATAAAGAAAATGGTAGCCTGACTTTTATAGAACAGTTTCAGAATATAACCTGTTCATTCCTCTGATTTGACTTTCAAATGCTATTTTATGTTTTCCAACTTGATTTGCCTTCAGCCATGTAAGCACAGTCAATAAGTTGGATTTAGCCAAAAATGCATCTATTGAAAAGAAATGTTAAATACACTATAGATAATTTTTCTTTCCCTCTCTGTTATGTAACGTCACATATTATATTGTGTCATCTATGTAATAACATTTATCTTAATATTTGTAGCATCTTTCCTATAACAAATGCCAAAAAAGAAATTTACTTTGATTTCGTCTTCATTATTGAAAGTAATTGAAGATGGCCATGTAGGAAAAAGCCTATCCTTCTTCATTTGGTGCTGAATTTTGAATTGTTATATACAGGAAAAGCAATTAGCATTAACAACAAGAATTAAATAGTCAACATTCCCAGGGACACATTTACCAATTTAAAGAATCAAAGGAATTTACATGAAAATAAGCTCCCGGCAATATTTTTATGTTAACCAAATTGCAAAAAAAAAATATAATTATGGTGTCTATGCCTAGCAAAGTTATAATGAATACACTCTCGGCATTGTAAATTAATATAAACAGCTTAAAAAGCAAAGAGCTGATATGAGATAATAGCTTTAAAGATATCTAACTGTTGTGTCCCAGCAATAAGACCTCTGGGAGTTTATTCAGATTATCACTCACAGATTGTACAATGTACAGTACCAAGTTTCATTAAAAATAATGTTTACTAGAAATAACAGTGCCCAATGTTACTGTAATTACATCAGACAACAATCAGCAATTATATATTCACTGAAATTGTAAAAGATATTAATGTGCTTCTTCAAGGGATAGTGCTATATTTATACAATGATAGCAACTGCACAAACATACATGCATGTGTATGTGTGTGTGCAGATGTTACTCACTAGGTTATCAGAAGGAGACATGTAAATGGAATCTAAAAGGTGGCTCAAAAAGTCCATGAAGCAAGAATGCATAGAGTTGAGGTGCAGAACAGTTGCAAAAATGCCCAGCCATGCACACCACAGGTGTTTCATCAAAGCCTTCCTCTGTGCCAGCCTTGGAGCCCACATCTATCAGCACTGGAATAGCACTCCTTGCAGGAAAGGGTGGGCCCCAAGGAAGCCAGATTTTCACTCTGACACACACAGGAAAGGGCCTGTTGCCTGCAAGCTGCCCACAGCTAGCTGGGGTAGCAAGTCCTTCCTGGATAACGTGAGCAGAACTTCTCCATACCCAAGGACTTGGATCCACTAAGGTGTTCAGATCCATTTTCCATATCTGTTCTGGGCATAGCCTTTGCAAGTACCAGAGAAATATTCTTCTGGGTTACCCTGGAAGAGAAAAGTTATTATTTTATGCTACAGTTTCCAGGACTACTTCTAGACTTTGGGCTAGAATCCAAAGTTATCTGTTCCCTCCTTACTCTCCATTCTAGATTTCTCCTGTACACAGCTGCCATCTCTTTCTGGATTCATGGTCTTAACAGGTGGCATGCCAGTGCCACATCTCTGAGGCATCCACAGTCCCAGGCACTATAACATTTTGGGGACATAGCTGTAGTACCATCCTATCAGGCATTAAAAGAGGTGAATCTGCTTTGTAGAATAGCCCTAACTCATCTTACTGAAAAAGCAGTAGTCTTTGTTGTGGTTAAGGTGCTTTATATAGAAGGTCTATTGATACAAGGATACGTAAGGTTCTAGGTTCCACCTACAGACTTCAAGCAAATGAGTTTCCCACTCTTCCTTCCTCTGGCAGACTTGATAACCATTTCAGGGTGAGGACTTCTAACACTGCAGACCCTTCTTTGTGGAGATAGAAATAGACTGTCCCCCAGTGAGCCACTGGGAGGGAAGGCAAAGGAGTTGTCTGAGTGTCCACATCTTTCATGTGGACCCATTTTCCCTATTTTAGATTCAGCGGCATATAAAAAACTTCTATGCGGTGTGTGTGCTTTGGAGAATGGTGCCAAACATTAAGAATCTCCTTTTATACCGATAATGATGCTGAGGAACCATAGTGTGTATTGTGCTTTGAGTCACCTACCCTTGTGCAAAACCTCTGGATGGCTCACTGCAGACAGGATTAGTTATCCCATGACCACGGGGAACTATTACTCCTCCCTCCTGGAAAAGTGAGCTTTTCTATTGGATGTACCACTTTGGGAGATCTCATGGGGATGGAAGGCACCTGCAGATGCCCACCTATTGAGGCTGGCTGAAGTCTGTTGGCAGAAGGGTAATGTTTATGTATGGAGTCTTCTCCAGGCATGGCCACTGTCTGATCAAATTGACATCAAGGCCTTAGTTGTTCTTCTTGAAGAATAATGGTATATGGGGTTTTATTTTGGTCTTTGTTGATAGGTTGAGTATTTTACAATAGCACTACCTATGTAATTCTTGGAAAGTGAGAAAACATGATAGCAAATCCATGCACATTCTACACGTTTTCCACAATGGCCATGTCTTTAATGTGATTGCTAAATGAGCTCTGAAGGTACATGATACCAACTGTCAAGAAAACTTTTCATATGTGCCATTCATTGGCTCTCCCTCAGGGCCTCAGTATACATGGCAGTGTGATGAAAAGATTTATGAACTTCATATTTGATCCATATGTCCATGTGTATTTCAGGCCTTCTTGTCTCTGACCTCCCAGAACCATTCTTTCCAAGCCCAGACATTAGTTTATCACTTGGACTTCATAATATGGGAGGATCTTTTTGTATGACCCCATGTTTCACTGATTAGTAAACATTTTTAACACCACTATCCCTCACTGTCACTTTAGTAAGGCTGCAGCTCTACATTCAGCTCATATACAGGCATCAAACAGAATTATTCACAACATAAGGCAGGCCTGATTGTTCTGCAGCAGGTCATAAGTGCTATCATGTATAATGTAAGATATAAGATAGAAGGTATGAGGTATAAAGTATAAGGTCTAACACCTAAAAGCTAAGATCTAAGGTATAAGATCAAAAAGCTAAGATCTAAGAGCTAAGATCTAGGATATATTCATGCATTTAATACAAGATATCTTAAAATATATAGTCATGTGTGCCTTGGTAGAGTGAGGTAGTCTAACGGTTGTGAATGCTATAAAGTTCTGAGTCACTTGCTCCTTCAGGTTACTTATGCCCTTTGTCTTGTTCCTCATGTACCCCAGGTTTACATTTCTGTTTAACTTAAAGTGAGCCCTTCTACCCTCACCACAACCCAGGAAGCTTATATGTGCAATTCCATGAAAACGTCATTGGGACTCTTCTGAGCTAATTCCAGTCTACCACTTCCAGTGCAAAGCAAGGCAAGAATAAAGACTCTAAGGCATATTTTGCAGTTGTGAACCAAGAGATCTTAAGTCCAGCCACGATAACAGATTTTGGAACAAAGGCCTCATTTCAAGCCCTAATCTGGTTTTTATTAATTTGTAAAGTAGCAGGTCAATGATGATTGGCTGTGAGAGTGATAGGAAGTAGTTGAGTACCTTGAGCTAGGTTGGGTAGGAGGCATGGAATCACCTCTTCAGTATATAGAAAGAAGAATACACAGTCTTTATAGCTCAATTGAAATAGAACATGGTGTTGTGGGATTAGTGCTTCAATTCTGATGTTTAATCTTTCATGCCCTGGGATGTCATAGCATCTTATCCCAAGGTTCCATCCCAGCTGACACTGTGGAGCACTGGCTTTTCCTCCTACCTCTTCCCAGATCAAATATGGGAGCAATGGGCATCCAGGCAAACCTGCCTGTCCTCTTTGCTTCAAGAACCTGGGTTGGACTGATATGCATTGCTTGAAGCTAACTAAAGCGATAAGGACAGTCCTGAATATGCTCCTGAATCATTCTAAAACTATTCTTAGATTGACACTGTCCTTTAGTGGGAACGTCAAGATCCACGGTCATTTGTCTTATAGATAGATATACAGTCCATCTGTATTAGATCTGAATTTTGCTACAGGATATTTTTCAAAGCCCATTTTTCAGATGGCATGACCATGGACTAGGCCCCAATGATTCTGCAGTTCGATTCTCCTATTAGAATTCAACACACTTCCAACAGCATGGTCTGTTTCACCAGGACCTTTAAACACACAGACTTTTCTGGGTTGTGTTTCTGAACTTGCTGCACACACCGTGTCCTGGGACTGCTACATAGATGTATTTTTCTCTGTGTTCCACTGAAGCAATGGCTTCTTGTGACACTTAGCTCATCTCCGGAGGAGTAACCCTAACTCTTCAGATGTCTGAATACGGTTACTAAGCATAGTGATTTCCTTTGGTCAGTGGCAAATGTTAGTCTTAATAATTGTCTCATTGAGTTTTTTTTAATGTATTTCTGACCCCCAGATGCTAAATATTTATTTTTACTTATAGAATGGGAAACTGAGTCTTTAGAGTGTGCAGTTCCCACCTACCAAATGTACATGTCTATCTACAGTCTCTAGGGTTGTGAACAGTTTCTGTTCATCTGATATATTTAACATGATATAATTAATAGACTGGATAAACATTCTGTGCAGCACAATATCTGGGTAGTCCATGTATCTCAAGTAGCTACATTATGATATCTTTACTTCATAGCCCTGTGATTTGAAAAAGTCACTTGCTTTCTTTCTTGTTCTGTCACATATAAACTATGGAAAGTAAAGTTGGCCTCATGGGATTACGATAGATCAAATAAGATAATGCATGCTTTTGCTGGCTCTATGCTAACATCCTTAATGCTTTGTTCACTTATGGTTTGCTACTATTTTAACAAAATCAAAAACATGTTACATATGTCATCAAAAAGATTCATTTTTGTACACTGAACTCCCCAACAAATGTATGCATGCAGTTTTGTTACCCATTGGAATTACTACATCCAGTTTGGGTTATACTGATGCCATTAAAAATGAGGTGGATGATAAAACATAGGGGTTACAATCAATAAAGACATTTTATCATACTACTTAAAAATAATCACCTTTAAAATGTGTTGATGAAATGCAAAATAATGTATTAATCACATGAATTAACCTTCATTAATATAGAAAGATGGGAGTAATTTATACAATAAAATATTAATTACAAATAAATTAGTTTTATAATCATAAAATATGAATTTAAATAAAATTTGATAAGATTAATAACTAAAATTAACAAATTATTCCCAAGGGGAATAATTATTATTCACATCACTCAGAGCACAGCATACCTGCCCCTCCTCAGATCTTGGCGCAGCAGGCAAAGGGAGATAACTTCAGGAGAGAAGTGGGAGACCTTGTGGGGTCTTGCTGCCTCATGAGCTTTCTTATTCATTGGGGTCTTGGAGATCACAAAAATGTGCCCCTGCTTAGCAACTCTGAGAATCATGAAGCTTTTCCCACTTTTCACTTCAAAAATAGTTTGCATTTATGTATGCACTTACCTAGGATGTGTATCATAAGCAAACCAAATCAATAAAATCTGAAGTAGTTTATTAGGTGCATGGTGCAAAATAAGCGAGTGATGGAAAAAGTTCAATAAAACCATGGCAAGTGGGCTACAGCAGGCAGAGTCCCACCCAGCATGCCTTAGACACTCTTTGGCATCTTCCTGTAAGTGGTGTAGTGTATTATTTATGTTTTTTCAATAAATATGACCTGGCTAGGGATGTTTTGGACATAGAAAATATGAGCTTTGATCAGTTGTAGGTGGAGACTGAGGATTCTTCAAAGAGTGCCTGTGACTTCCAGGTTCCTCGCATGCACAGGGCTGGAGGTTCAGAGTTTCCTGCAGTTCTGAGCATGCTCATGACAAGACTGCATTTGTGCTTCTCTCATGACAGACAGATAATTCTGTTGTCCAGCTTGCCAATGTGTGGACCCATGATGCTGACAGCATCTTTCTCCTAGAAGTCATTATAAGTCTGCATATTCATTTTGGTATTTTTATGGGCAATGGTAAAGAACAGTATTTTAATATATTACATATTTTATGCACATGCGTCTCTGTTACTTTTCTCTCATTGCTGAGACAAAATATCTGACACTCAAATTCTCCAGTAGGGCTCCAGGTGGCAAAGCACATCGTATTATCTTACACAAGGAATAGATTTCATTCCTTAGCTACATTTGTGGCTCTTTCCTATTTTGCTGTCGTGGATCGCAATTCCACTTCAAGGATATGTGAACAGATAAAAGCAAGGTAAGTAATGCTGTTTCCAGCCCTGGATTCTCAATGTTCATGTGTAAATACGCCCACATTGTCATATCAAGAATTCACACTAAAATTATTTTCTGTCATCTTATTTTTGAACAATTGAAAATTACACTTGTTTTCTAAGTACAAAAGACGCAGTTAATGCTAAGAAAACTCAAAGTTAGAGCTCACGTGTCTAACTCCCAGTCCTTGCCGGGATGTGGCTGCAAATGTACTAGGTAAGGTGCTGTATAGCAAGGAAACACATTGATTCTTGTTAAATCCATTACCATTTTGCTAATTTAAAAACAAGAGTGGGAAAGACACATAATATATTCAAAATCATACAACTAGCATATACAGTATGACCATAACATACATTGAATGCTCTCATAAATAAATAGAGTAAAAGACACATTTTCTCTGCTTACCCTTAAAAAATTGACCCTGCATTGAACACAATTATCCCATTGCTCTTACTTCTTTCTGAAACTATTTTGAGGGCTGGGGACATAGCTCAGCAGCACAAGTACCTGCATAGAAAGCTCAAGTTCCTGAGTTCAATCCCCAAAACCACAACAACAAAAAAAGCTTGAAAATATTTTGGAAGCCCCCTTTTTAGAGAATGGTTAGTTTTGATGCTATGACTGATTTAATATCCTGTCATGAACATTTTGGAGGAGGAGCTGGGAGACATATGTTACCAGATCTGATGAATGAGGGGGATAAGGACACAGTGATGTGTCTTTCTGAGCCTGGTTTTCAGATGGATGGCACCCAGCAGTAGTACTGACTATATTTAATAGCATCTACTAAAGACCATCATGAAGGAATACTTTCTGATCTGCTTCAGAAGTAGGAAAGAAGGATAAAATAAGCATACTTGAAGTAAAGGGAAGTATTTTGAGGAGGATTAATGTCAATATGTATTTTACTGTATCTTTTTTATTTAAGCACCCATGCATTTTGTTAATCTTTTGTATATACAAATAGGTAGCTGAATCAATTTCCTTCTAAAATTAAAGAAGGTGTGATGTTTCCTCCTTGTACTTACTTTGTTTTTTTATTTTTTTGAATTTTCTTTCTTGTTTTTTTATAATTATATTGAAAAGCAAACAGCAATGAGACAGTTTCAAAACTGATTAGTAGGACAGTTAAATAAGTAATACATTGCTTATCATTATCTGGTTATGCATTGTACAAGATGCAGACATGATATTCTGTCCACAGACATTATTAGAACAAATCTTTCTATTCACTGAATTAAGAGAAAGTAACTGTATATCTATCCTATTTTGAATATACAGATAAAAATTGTCTTCATTTGTACCTCTTTTTTTGATGAATTTTATCAAAGAAGGTTATTCCAATGTTATTTAAATATTGTGGATGCATGAATTCAGAAAACTAGTCCAATATACTCCAGTAGTCCATAATAGTAGTGGATTATCTGCAGGACTGGCAATGTCAGGAGTTGTTGACTTGAGCTTTTTACAGTTCAGCCTATTAATATGCCTTTTTTTTGTACCTCATTTTTATACTTTTCTGCTAGATGGTTAAGACCAAGATAAAGCAAGAACTATACAATAAGAAATGTACCTTTTACATTTCACAAGGTCAGTCAGATCCCCTCAGGATTTACCCTGAAGCCCTGTACTATACTTTGTAGATCTTTTGTCAGTATCAGACATGTGGATAAGTCATGGCCATTGCTTGACCAATTTGAGTTCTGTGAAAGCCTGAGAGAATATGAATCTCCTTAGGCACATTCTACATCATCGATCACTTTCTTCTCCTTTCAGGGATCATTTCTACAGTATGTTACTTTCTCTTTCATTCTTACTCAAATCAATTATTGACTTGTATGAAACCAATGTCTGAGTTGCATCTTTCGTTTCTATCCTAACACTTAGTCTTCCAGTACTAGTTCTGGTTTGTGCCATCACCTGCCCTTCCTGAATTTCAGTCCTGTTTCCCTCATTCCCAATCCTTGCTGAGCTCCAAATGTTCTCAGAATGGCCTGTATTATTCCTCTCACATCCACTCCTGCTGAAAAATCCCAACTCTAGTCTGCTGAATTAAATTTTAAAACTTCAGTAGCCTTACATCTTAATGTGAAAAGGATTTTTCAATCATCTACAAAAAACTTAATAATTAATATTTTTGATGAATATTAATAATTATAATCATTAATATGCACTTTTACTAGTATCATGATAAAAAAACTGCTCTAGCCTAACACACAAACTTTCCCAATTGGGTTTACAGAAATTAACACACTGAGTCAATCAATGTAGGCATATATTTGATTACTCACTTCATATTTTACAAAGAATTTCAGTAAATAGTACAATAAAATAATTCTGATGTTCAACAATGGCCAAACACGTTAAACTGACTACCAACTAAGGAAAATAGGATCATATTTTTTTGTATAAAGCTATAGCAAAATAAAATGAAGTACCGTAAACCATCTATTTATTATAGTCATTTAGCAATAATAAATTCCAGGAAATGATAAAATAACTGCACAATGTATTTTAAGTAATACAAGTTCCATTAAAAGAATATTTTAATAAAATTTTAATCAAAAGGAAAACATGAAATCTTGCCTAAGATTTCAATAGAAAAGTACAAAGACTTGTAGTTATCTATGTAACTAAAATAGCTCTTACAGCTTTCAAGAAGGTAGATGTATCTTCGCTGACCTTGAAAGGCTAGGGCCAAAATGTTGGCTGGTCTTGTGGCTCTTCTATTTCTCCAGTTTTGATCTCTGAACTTAGGTTGTTAACCATCCAGAAGAAAAGCTGATTAGTATCCTGCAGCATATGCCATTCACTTTGCCATATCTGACTCAATTGTTTTTATTTGTTGTTGTACATTTCTAATTGTATTTCTTCTTTAGATTTCTTATACTAGGGAGACCAAATGATATTTATATAGGTGTGTCTGGTTTATTTCATTTATGAGTATATGTTTAAGTGGTATCCACTTCAATATAAATGCTTCAAGCTCATCATCCTTAATAGCTGAGTAATACTCCATTATATAGAAATATCACATCTTTTTCAACCATTCCTCATGTAATGGACATCTCAGTTATTTCCAAGATTTTGCTATCACAAATTGTGCTGCTATAAACATAGGTACACATATATCACTGTGATATAATGTTTTCAGTTCCTCTGGGAAAATTCCCAGTAGAGGGATAGCAGGCTTGAATGGGATTTCCAATCCTGCTCTTTTGAGGAATCTCCACACTGACCTCCACAATGGTTGTACCAGTCTACATTCCCACCAGCAGTGGAGAAGTGTTCCCTTTTCCCTACCACCTCTCCAACATTTTTTATCAGTTGATTTCTTTATGATAGCCATTCTTTCTGGAGTGAGATGGTATTTAGTGTTGTTTTTATTTGCATTTCACAGATGGCTAGCAATGTGGAGCATTTTTTCATATATCTAATCGCTTCTTTAATTTAGTCTTCTGAGAAGTCTTTAAATTTGAGGGTCCTGTTTTTTCTTAGTTCTTTATATATTCTAGACAGCAGACTTTTGTCTGATTGCTTTTTAGTTAGGATTTTTTCAAAATTTGTGGGCTGTCTTTTCATTTTGCTGACAATTTCTTTTGACGTGCAGAAGCTCCTTAAGAAGAGTTGATCCCAGTTGTTGATTCTTTCAAGTGCTTCCCGTGCGAATATATGTTTGTTCATGAACTCTTTACCTACCCCTATGTCTTTATGAGTTCCTGCTACTTTCTCTTCCAGGAGATTGAGTGTTTCTGTTTTAATGTTTAGACCTTTAATCCATTTTGACTTTAACTTAGTGCAAGTGCATGATGATAGAGCTGGGTCAAGTTTTAGTTTTCAGCATGTAGAAAGCACCATTTGTTAAAGAGGCTATATTTCTTTCAGTGAGTATGTTTGGCTCCTTTGTCAAAGATCAGATAGCTGAATGTCTTTGTAGATGCTTCTGCACCTTCTAATCTATTCCATTGATCCTCAGGTCTATTTTGTTGCTAATACCATGTTGATTT
>PVKA01012964.1:0-56317 GCA_004027165.1 Ctenomys sociabilis | reverse complement strand
TTGATTTGTTAACTGCTCTATTCCCATATCTAGAACATAATATGTGATAAACACACATTTGTTGAGTAAAAGGATATTAAAAGGGTTAGATTCTACCTCAGATGATTTCTTTTTGGGATTCAGAAGTGAGGTGTGTCAAGAGAACAATAACTTGGATTCATCTACGCTTTAGTACATTTTCCACTTCATATCTACATAAAGGAAAGTTTCTACTTTACTCCCCACTGAGATAATTGAGGATGGCTAAGGTACAGAGATGTAAAGATAATAGAAGTAATTTACTTTAATGAAGATGGTCAGTCTATGCTACTAGAGCTGGACCTGCTTCAGATTGATCTGGTTCAAATGGATGGCTCTGTGCATTCAGGCCTATATGACAGCCACTTGCTAAGTACATATGAAGTGTGACCTGTAAAGCTAGTGAGTAATTTTAAAAGTGATCATATCAACATTAGGTAAGCATCACACTGCTAACGTTTTTCATGTTAAATCACACAAGATACAGAAAAATGTTAAGTGTCTTATTTTTCAGACAACAGAGTGGGAATAAGGAAGATGTAACATGGGTTAGAAATGAGCTCAGGCCAGTCATCCTTTGCAGTTGCAGGCCTTACTATTGGGTGTTGAAATTATATCATGCTGAAGGAAAATCAAAGGAAATGTTAATGTGACATAAAGAAAAAAACTGGAGCGAATGCAGGCTTCATTCTAATGAGCATCTGAAGACTGCATCAAGCCAGGAAGAGATGAGATGATTAGGTTAATTTCCCTTATAGATAATAAATATTGTGGCATCTGGCAGTAAGAGAGGGAAAGGACCATTGTGAATGACTAAAAAGAAAGTTATTAAGATCCCTATGTTGGTAATTGATCTTAATGGAATTTAATTATTTTATTACCATAATCAGTCACCTTTTTACCTTGCTTTCTCTTTCATTCTACTTTGAGAACTATTAACTCTTATTACCTAGCTAAAGTGAAAAAGAAACTGTTTGATAAGTTTGAATACATATTCACTGCAACTTTTATAAACTCATTTGCCAGCATTCACAAAGCAGAAAGCATTAAGGTACAGTGAGTGGAGGTGGAGGAGTTTGGTAGGTAGATGCAGCATTGTGTTTCACTTGCAAGGCTACGTGTGAGTGCTCTCAAGTCACAAATTGTTTTTTTCATTTCATATTTCCAGTGTCTCACATAGTACCTTCTATTGAATAGGTAGCTAACAAATACTATGAAATTACTCATGAAAGTAAATAGCCTGAATTTAATATTCATGTTATTATTATTTTTCATTACTGGAAATGCTTCATATATTTTCACAGACCAAATAACTCCTTTAACTGGTTCTTTGCCAACAGACATCATTGATTCTTTCAGATGCTAACACAGTGTCTACTAAGTAATGTCTTTACCACTCCATTATATGGAGTAAAGGTACACTACCATGTACCTTTAACATAAGAAATCATGGCTAAATGATCTTTGTTCTTGTGAAATTATTAAAGCTCTTATTTGTTTCATTTTGCTTATCCAAGAAAAAAGGGACATTTTAATGATAATATTTTAAACTTGAGAATTTGCAGATATTGTAGTAACAACTTAGAAAGCACTGTGGTGATTTTGCCCATACTATGAATTTATATTCATAGCCCAAAGCTTTATGTATTATTTTTCTATATACCAAAATGAATGGATAGTTCTAAACAGCCTTTTTCCTTCTTATTTTCTTGTGAAAGGTATATGTCTGAAGTTTAAAATAATTTTTTTTTTATTATTTAAGACCTTTATTAACAGGTGCTTGCAGTTTGTTGACTTTTTTTTTTTTTGGAAAAATCAAGTTGTAAACTTTTATTACAAATTAAAAATGAAGTTCTTAAAAATCTCAACTCAACCAGATATGAAACAATTTAAAAACCTTTAAAGGTGTATTGAGAAAAACAGGCTTTTATTTATTTATTTATTTATTTAAAAAACACGTTTGTCTTTACCAAAAAGAGACATCTTTATGGGTAAAAATAATACAAACCCCATGCTGCATAGATAAGGCAGATAGTTCTGGTTATCTGGTCAATGGGCAAAAAGCAAGCACTTAAGGTCTTTGGTGCCAATTTTTGTTCATGTCTTATTGCTGGAATTTCCTATTCGTTTCTTTCTTGCTGGATGACTAAATCAGATGATGGTAGAGATGTTAAGCAGGCTTTTACTCAGCCCCGCCTTGCTCAGCGTCCATAGCAGACGAATTCTCAGCTGGTGGATCGGCTGCTTTTGTCTCTTTGCCCTCTTGTGGTTTAGGGTTTCCTGGGTCGGTAGTTGAAGTTGCGACGGTACCGATGAGGTGGCTGCTGACCCAGGGTCTCATCTCCCTGATTGTCCCTGTCTTCTTCATTGCCATCCTCTCTAGGCTGTCTTTGGCGAGGAGGGCCCCTGCGGGATCGTGGTCCATAACCTCTGTCCATGTTCTGTCTCACTTGTGCACCTCGTTCTCCTGCACCCCGGCTGTCAGCACCTCCACCTCGGCTCCTTGCACAGGAGGGTTGGAGCACTGCGCCCGACCCCCGCAGGGTCTCCGCAGTAGTGAGGTGGGAGCCTGAGCCTTCGGCGGGGCCGGCGAGGCTGGGCCTGGCCTTCAGGGGCGCTCCCCATCCCTCATTCTTTTCCCCGCTCTCACACCGGACTGCCATAAGAAGGGTACCCCAGGGAGGACTATGCTGGTAACTGCGTGCAGGACTCTGCGTGGACAAGCGCCTATAACGGTTACGGTCTGCGTACTTGTTGCCTGGAGCTGGAGCCCCACCAGGGCCTGTGACCTTTGCTGCCTCCGCCCCCTTTCCTCCAACAGCACCAAACTCCAGTCTCTCCATCTCCTGCCCTGCGAAAGTCCTCCCTGGGGTACTCTTCTTCATGGTAGTCCGGTGTGCAAATGCATCTTCCTTGGTGTCCTTCCCGTTGATGAAGCCATGTCTGTTTCTTACGTTGAACCATTTTACTGTTCCCAAAATCGTCGTTGTGATGACCTTTTTGTCCCCGCCGGCAGGCGTCGCCGATGTGAGGCCGCCCGGCCGCCGCTCCCTGCGCTGCTGCTTGTGGTGCCGGGCTTGGGGTAGGCAGCGCTGAGCGCGGGGGCGCGGGCGGCACTGGGTCTCGGCCTCGCTGCTGGTGATGGTGACTGGGGCGGCTGCGGCAGCTGCGGCTCCTCCCGGTGTGTGACGGTTAACTAGGCCTGCGGCGGCTGAGGGGCTGCTCAGGGAGGGCTTTCTCGGGTCTGCTCTCCCTAAAATAAATTTCTAAAATTTGAAATAGCAAGGCTCACAAAAGTTGATGTACTTTCTTTTATGTATTTCATACAGGGTCTCACTATGCAGCTCAGACTCATAGTGATCCTCATGTTATCTATCAGCCTATCCAGCACCGTATTACAGGCATGCACCCAGTCTCAGTGACCTCCTCAGTGTGCCTGGAGGTAGGGCCGGTATGGCCTGTGGAGCCAGGGATCAAACCCCAGTCCCTGTGCTTGCAAGCAGGTGCTTAGTACACTGAGCTATCTTGCTCTCCCAGAATTGATGCACTTTTAACACAGGTTCCCCCAATCATAATATTCTTATGAAACCATACTGTATTGTAAAAACTAAGGAATGGATGTTGGTACATTATTATGAACTCAAATGCAGATCTTATTCATATTTTATCAGATTTTAAACATCCTGTTTTTAGTATACAGTTCTATAAATTTATTTAATTCATAGATTCAAATAATGAATATCATCGTCAGGATTCTTAGGTACTCAAAGTGACTTAAATCTTGTAGTTCTCCTGCTTCATCTTCTGAGTAGTTGGTAATTATAGGCACATGCCACTGTGCTTGACTCTGAAAAATAAATTTGAACATTATTTTTTTATTTATCAACATATTTTTGCATTATGTAATGTTATGTTCTTTGTGTGGAGTTGATTCACATGCACAACACACCTTCCTTCCCCTTCTCATCCCCTTTCACATCATGGGATAAATATACATGCACACTCATGTTTATGGTAACACAACTCATAACAGCTAAATTTTAGAAGCAGCCTATGTGCCCATCAGCACATGAGTGGATAAAGAAAATACAGTATTTATGCACAGTGATACAGTGACCTGCCATGAATAAAGCTAAACTTGAGGCATTTGTAGGAAAATGGATGCATCTTGAGACCATAATGTTAAGTGAAATAAGTCAGACACAAAAGCGTAAATAGCATAATTTCTTTTATATGAGAGAAACTAATTATACATGCAGAGCAAAAGAAAAAGTAGATAATGGAAAGTAGGAGGTAATTTTGAATTTTATAGCATCTGCTGGGTATTATTGTAGCAATATATGGCTATCAAAGGAAGGGTGGCTTAATAGAGGTCTCAAATTCTTACTTGGGTCTTAAAATAATGATTTTCTTTATATATTCATACATTACCTCCATGTGATGATAGAAGGGACACAAAAGGAAATGTGTTGTTTCTCAAAATGACTTCAAGCCCTGATATCAATACTGGTTGTTCAAAAGGTAGATAGCAAAATATTTCTTTCCTTAATGTGACTTCAGACTTTACCCTTCAGAAGATTATTCTTTACCTTTGAAACTTTGGAATGAGAATGTGTGCATATGTATGTTTATATATTTATAGAAGGGACCTCATAGTGGTGGGAACACATCAGACAAGACCATATTTAGCTGAGCAACCCAGAAGCTTGGGGAATTTATATGGCGTTATAGTTTGTGTATAGTTGTCCCCCCAAAGCCTCTTGTAGTCATGGGATGGGCTTCTAGAGTTTTGAATTGATGCACAGTTCAATGGTGGGATTATGGTATGGGTGCTATACCTGCCCTGGCTATGTAGCATGCATACAGTATAAGGGAGGGAAACAGGCTTGCTCTCTACACTCTTCTCTTTTACTCTTGTGGTTATTGCTGTTTATCACTACCTTGAACTATTGACTTCTTCCATGTGCCACCCTGCTTTGGATCCAGCTGAGTATTGACTGAAACTTGCACAAACTGTGAGCAAAACAAACTTTCTTTCCTTAAGTTTGGGCTTTGGGTATTTTTATCTCAATGAGACACAAGTTAACTAAGATAGAATTTGACACCAGAGAAGTGGTACCAAATTGCTTTGGTGCTGTGACCATACCTGACTGACCATATGGTTCAAGAGACTTTGGGAATGGCTTGTGAGAAGAGTTTGTAAGGTTTTGGGGATGTTGCCTGAAAGAGTAGTGTTAGAACACCTTAGACTGTTTTGTATGAGAGATTCTAGTCAAAGCTCAAAAGACCAGAAGGCTGATAGAAATCTTACTGGTAAAGACAAGGTTTGGAGATTTTTACTGGTAAGAAGAACTGCACTGGTTTTTGCAGTCCAGATGATGTGCGTTATGGCTTTGCAGAAAGTTTATCTACATTTTTTCTCATGTCCAGAGCCTTTGCTTGAAACTAAGATTAAGGGATTAATCTGGAAGAATTTTTTTTTTTTTTTCAGAACTGGGGATTGAACTCAGGCCTTTACGTTTGCCAGGGAAACGCTCATTCCACTGAGCCATCTCCCTGGCCCTGGAAGAAGAAATTTCAAGTCAATTGAATATTGAGGCAGTGGCATAGCTATTGTTGGGTTTTTTAAAAGCCAGATTCATGTTAAGAATCATGAGAAAAGATCCCAGCAGTATGATTTAAAACATTGTGAGTTTGGCCATAAAGGAAGCTCAAATAAAGCTGTGGACTGTACCAAAAGAGCTGAGGAGATCTGGATTGCTGAGAAGGAGCAGGGGAATAGAAAAGATGGCCTGAGGGTACCACAAAGAGCAGAAAATCTCCACCCATTTCAACCTTAAACCTGCAAAAGTGAAAGACTATGCTTTGAAGAGAAAGCCAGAGAGTGCCTTGCTCCAGAATGGCGGTGGCACCGGGTCCCAGAATGATGGCAGCATAGGGAATTTGTTACTTAGAATCAGGTTCAAAGTGTTCAGCAACCCAAGCACTTAACCCCTACAGTCAAGAGAGAAGAAAGTCTGGCTACTGCCTCAGCTGGCAGTGGACCTTGGCATCATCCTCATGGTACTGGTCCTAGGCAATGCAGAATGTAAGAGTTCTGAGGTTAAGAAGGCTTCAACCCTGATTTCAGGAGGCCTTGGAGGCGAGGCAGTGTGTTCCTGGGAGGGAAGTGCATGAAGCTATGGATGTGAAGCCAGAGGAGCTATGGATACCCCAGAAGTTTGGAAAAACCAGGAATGTGAATCATCTATGAAAAGCAGCAAGGATTGGGCTGAGTGGGCCTGAGAGAAGCCATGAGAGCTACAAATGTGGGAAATGCTGTACATGAGGTGTTATGCAAGTCCTTTGGAGCTCACAATTTGCCACAGATTGCCTTGGATGCTGACTGTGGAACTACAGGACTTAATGTTTGCCCAGTTGGCTTTTTGACTTGTGTTGGTCCCAGTGGTTTGTATCCCCTTCTTTGTACCTTTCAGAATGGTAATGTTTATCTGTGGCACTGAATTCTTGAAGTGCTTAACTTTTTATTTGTAAGGGACTCACAGCTAAGAGTTTGTCTTAGATCATGGAGAAGATTTGGAACTTGGATTTTTAAGCAATTCTAAAACTGTTAGAGACAGACTAAATGCCTTGTGCATAAGGGAATGTGCTTGACTTTATGGGGGTCAGAGGCAGAATGTTATGATTTGTGTTTAGATGTCCCTGCAAAGCCTCATGCAGTCGTGGGGCAGGCTTCTAGAGTTTTTAATTGATTCAAGGTCCAATGTTGGGATTATGTAGTGGTACATCTGCAGCTAATTTGCATAAAATATAAGGGAGGGAAACAGATTTGCTTTCTGCTCTCCTCCCTTTTGCACTTATTGTTTTCATTGCTTGCTGTCACCATGAACAGTTGTCCTCTGCCATGTGCCATCCTGCCTTGGAAGCAGCCAAGTATGGACTGAAACCTCCATAAACTGTGAGTTAAATAATCCTTTCATTCCTTAATTTTGGGCTTCAGGCATTTTTGACTCAGCAAGGAGAGAAAAGTAATCAAGACACATGGGTAATCGAACTACCCCATCCAGCCAGTGCTGGGGATCTAACCTGGAGTCCTATCCATGCTACCCAATTACTGTACCCTTGAGCTACACATCCACCCAGCACGACATTTCTTGGGGTAGAGATGGCCCTTAACCCTAGATAGGCCTTGAGGTTCTCTAAAATGGAGAGATGCACATGACAGTAGATGCAAAGCAATATCAGTGGAAACTACGAGATAATTCTTAGGGATTTTGAGATTACCATAGGAATTTACTGTTATGATGATTTTTTTTTGCGTCACCCTTCATTTTATACTTGTTCCTACTTTAAATGACACAAGTAAAATTAGTGGACGGCTGTTGTTACTAACACCTGCAGAATAGCATTTCAGTGGATCATCATCTGCGGACAGTTCCATTCCCTGAGGCCTTTGCCAGCAATGGTGTGCTGAGCTGAAAGGCTCCCACTACCACCCTATACTCTAGTCTTTCTTCAAAACATGAAGTATTCATTTTTATCATCATGTTTAATTTGAGATTCCCATGGGAATCAAATAAAGATGTTAAATAAGCTGTTCTATCTGAAATTTAGAGTAAGTCTGACCTGTTAAGTGTAGTCTTTGTTGGCATATACCTAGCATATAAATCCAACATACTTGAGACAGTCAACACTCTTTGTACTTCAATGATTGAGAGGGTGGAAAGAGTAAAGGAACCAGACAAGGAAATGAAAAGGCTAATGTAGAGTGGAAGAAATAAACACTGTGAATTTAATGTCCACAGGACAAAAGACATCTCTGTCAGAGATCAAAGATCTTTCAGAGCTGGTGCTCTCAGGTGTCATTCATGGGCTAAATATAACAAGCCATGGCCCTGCTGACATTATTAGTTGATTTCTTGATGGTAGCCTTTCTTTTTGGGGTGAGATAGAATCTGGGTGTTTTTTTTTGTTGTTGTTCTTAGAAATTGTTTTATTGTCCATCAGCCTCATTCCCATTTTGCTTAAGCGTTGGCAGAACAGCTCAAGACCCATCGGTGGTGGTTCCTACCCACTCAGTGGCCTGCGCAGTGGGGGCTGCAGACCAATCTTCCGTGGCCGGCTGAGCACTCCAGTCTTCAGTAGGGAACTGCTGAGTGGACACAGAGGGCACCTGCACGCCCTCGGACCAGTCTGCAACTTCAGGCTGAGCAGCAGTGAACTCTGGAGCCGGGGCAGTCCATTCATCCTGAAATTCCTCCTTGGTCACAGCCTTTTCAGCAGCAGCCTGCTCTTCTTTTTCAATCTCTTCAGGATCCCGGTAGAAGTGGAGCTCAGGCATGATTTCCCATGGGCGTTCCCGGGAGATGGTGCCGCACATGCGCAGCACTTCCCGGGCCAGCATCCACCACATCCGACCCACAGAGTTCCCTTATTGTTGCACGGGATGGCAATGTCCACTAGCACAGAGGAGAATCTGTGTTGCACAGAGCAATGGTTGGCAGATTGACGTAAGATGCCTCCGTTAGGGGCTGGTGGTCAGCCCTGGGGTCAGTAACCACCAGAAGACGTGGCTCTCGGAAGGCTGCCTGGATCTGGTTGGTGAAGATTCCAGGAGTGAAGCGGCCAGCGATAGGACTGGCTCCAGTGGCAGCAGCAAACTTCAGCACAGCCCGCTGGCCTGTGCTCTTAGAGGATATGACGCTGACATCAGCAGGGTTTTCAGTGGCCACGATGGCTCCAGCTGCCAGGGGCTTCTCCCAAGTTTGCTTCAGATTTATGATGTCGATTCCATCACTTTTCCTTTTATAGATATACTGCTCCATCTGGAAATCCAGGTTGGTGCCAGCTAAGTTAGTTCCTGCAGCAAGGAACTTGAGGACATCCTCCTCCTTCACTTGCAGGACATCAAGGGCTCCGGACATTGTGAAGTTTCCCTTTGAGTTACAATGGGAATCAAGAACAACGCCATATGGACCCCTGCTTGGGCAGTATGGAAAGCTGGGTGTTGTTTTAATTTGTATTTCTTGAATGACCAGTGACATTGAACATTTTTTCAAGTATTTGTCACTTGAACTTTTCACTTGGGAATTGTGTAGTCATCTCAGGTTCTCATTTTTAGATTGAGTCTTTAAATTGGGGGGAGTGTCTGGTTTATTTTTGAGTTCTTTATATATTCTATGTATTTGTCCTTTGAGTAACTTCTTTAAAGCATTTTTCTCACTCTCTGGGTTGTCTTTTCACTTTGTTGGTGACTTCTTTTTCTGTCCAAAAGTTTTTTTTAATAAGATGAGCTTCCAGCTGCTGATTTTTTTGTGATAGTTTCTTTGAGATCAGGGTTTTGTTCAGAAAGTCTTTGCTCACATTAATGTCCTCAAAAAGTCTACCTATTCTATCTTCAAGCAGATTAAGGATTCCTGTTTTAATATTTAGATGTTTGATCCACTAGATTTTAGCTTAGTGCATGGAGAGAAACATGAGCCTAGTTTTAGTCTTTAGTATGTGGAAAGCCAGTTTTTCTAGCACCATTTATTAAAGAAGCTCTCTTTCTTGCAATGAGTTGTTTGGCCCCTTTGTGAAAAACAAGGTGGCTGTGTATGTCTTGAGTTGTTTCCTCATCTTATAATGTGTTTCACCAATAGCAGGTCTGTTATTTTGGCCAGAGCCATGCTGAATTTTATAAAAATAATTTTAGCTTTGTAGTATGACTTTAAAGCAGGGACTGTGAGGCCCCATATCTTGCCTTTGTTTCTCAGAATTTCTTTTGCTGTTTTAGGTCTCTTCTGGTACCAAATAAACTTTAGGACAGTTTTTCCAATTCTGTGAGGTATGACTATGGTAGTCTCATTGGGATCCCATTAAAACTGTAGTATAGTTTTGGAAGAATGGCCATTTTCACTCTGTTGGTTCTTCCTACCCAAAAATAAGGAATGTCTTTCTATTTCTTGATGTTCTCTTTGATTTCTTTCTTTAGAGTACTTCAGTTTTCAATGCAAAGGTTTTGACTTCCTTTGTTAGGTTGATTTTTATGTATTTCATTTTTTGGCACTATTATGAAAGATGTGGTCTCCCTAATTTCTCTCTCAGTGAGTTTGTTATTTGTGTATAGGATGCTATTGATTTTTGAATGTTGATTTTATATCTAGCTACAAAACTGAATTTGGTTATTAAATCTAGAAGTCTTTTGGTGGAGTTTTGGGGTCCTCTTCCACTAATAATGATAACTTGAAATTTTCCTTCCCTATCATTATTCCTTTTATTTCTTTCTCTTGTTTAGTTTCTGCAGCTAATGGTTATGGAACTCTATAGAACAGGAGGGATGATAGTGGACATTCTTTGGTTCTTTCTGATTTTAGAGTGAAAGATTTCAGTTTCTGTCCATTTGATATAATGCTGGCTATTGGTTTGTCATAATTGGCTTGTATCAGATTGAGATAAAGACCACCTATTTCAATTTTCTGAAGCGTTTTTCAGGAATGGGTGTTGCATCTATTGAGATGATGATGTGATTATTGTCTTTGACTTTTGTAGTATGATATATTACATTTATTGTTTTATGTGTATTGGACCAGCCCTGTGTCTCTGAAATGAATCCTGCTTGGTCATGGTGCAACTGTTCTTGAGGGTTTGTTGCATTCTGGTAGCCAGCATCTTATTGAGGGCTTTTGCTTCTGTGCCCACTAGAGAGACTGCTGTGTAGTTCTCTCTCTTTACCTCTCTCTCTCTCTTTGGTGCAATCCTTCTCTGGTTTGGTGTCAGGGGAATTCCTGCTTTCATAAATGAATTTGGGAGTATTGCTTCCCTTTCAATTTCATTAAAGAGTTTCAATAGTGGCATTCTGTCTTCTCTTAATTACTTGCTGAAATCACCAGTGAAGTCATCAGGACCTGAGCTTTTCTTTGTTTGGAGGTTTTTTTTAAAATTAAATCTTCAATTTTTCTGATTGGTATTAGGTGAGTTAATATATATATATATATATATATATATATATATATATATATATATATATATATATATATTTGGTAGAACTGGGAATCAAAGTCAGGCCCTTGAGCTTGCCAGGGAAGCACTTATTCCACTGAGCCATCTTTCGAGCCCCTTATATATTTTTTTAGCATTGATAATTGACATGTATCTAGAAATCTGTCCATTTCTTCTGTGTTTTCTGTCTTATTTGAGTACAAATTCTTGAAGTAGGTGTTGAAGATCTTCTGAATTTTTTGCATGTTTTTGTCTTGTTGAGACAGGGTCTCACTATGTAGTTCAGGCTGGCCTTAAACTCACTTTGTAGCTCAGGCTGGTCTTGAACTCACAACAATCCTCTTGCCTCAGCCTCCCGAGTGCTGAGATTACAGGCATGCACCACCATGCCCGGCTTGCATGATCTATTGTGATTTCGGCTTTAATTCTTAGTTGCATGGATTTTGGTCTTTTTCTTCCTTATTTTATAAGGTTGGTTAGGGGTTTGTCAATTTTGTTTAATCACTAAAAGAACAAACTCTTTGATTCATTGATTCTTGTATTATTCTTCACCTCAGTTGTTTTAATTTCTGTCTTGATCTTTATAATTTTTCCCTTTCATGAGCTTTTGGTTTAACATATTCTTTTTTTAGAAGTTTGAGCATCAACGTTAGATTGTTTATTTGAGCTTGCTCTATTTTCCCAGTTTGAGGATTCACCTCTATAAATTTCCCTTACAGTATTGCTTCTATTGCATCCCATAATGTTGCATTGGCATTATTATTTAATTGTAATAAACTGTATGTCTTCTTTAACTTCATCTTTGATCCATTGTTTATTCAGGAGTGTGTTATTTGACATGCATGTGTTTATGTGGTTCTTGTGGTTTCTTTTGTTATTGATTTCCAGTTTCATTGCACTCTATGATAATATGCATGGGATGATTTCAGTCCCTTTACATGTACTTAACCATGTTCTATAAGCTAGTATGCGCCATACCACCAAAATATAGACATACCCGTGTTTGTATCAGCACAGTAATAATAGCTAAATCTTGGACATAGCCCAAATGCCCATCCATCAATGAATGGATAAAGATGTATTTTTTAATAGTGTACTACTAGGCTGCAAAGATAGATAAACTAGAGATATTTGTAGGTAAATGGATTCACCTTCAGATAATCCTCCTAAGTGAAATAAATTGAGCACACATGTGTAAATACTACATTACTTCTGTGGTGTGAGAAACCTGAAGTATAAATAAGGACAAACATGTGTAATTGATATTGTGAAATGGGAAGAAAATGTTCACATGGGAAAGGGAACTCAAGACAGGGGAGAAGGAAAGGAGTGAAGGGAAAAGAAAAAAATGGAAACAAAACTTTTATCAATAAGGAGGAGAAAAGGACTTGAAGGAAGGGGAAAAGAATGGGGAAAAAAGAAGAGTCAAGGACTACCGGACTATATTGGATTATTTTGCTGAATTCCCACACTTACAGTGTTTAAATGTCAATGAAATACCCATCTCTAAGAAAACTAAACAAAAAAGGGAATATAAAGGAAGGACCATTTTGTATCTGTATATACAAAATAGTTAGGATAGATATACAGCTACTTTCTCTTAATTCAGTGAGAAGAAAGATTTGTACTAATACTATTTGGACAGGATATCATGTCTCCATCATGTACTATGAATAATCATTAAGCAGATAACAACATACAATGTATTAATTATTGAAATTGTCCTATTAATCAGTTTTGAAACTGTCTCATTGTTATTTGTTTCTCAGTAGAATTAATAAAAATTAATAAAAAAGAACCAAGATATATCATGTACAAGTACAAAATTTCCTATGATGAATATAGTCATTGTATCTAAAATATATGAATAAAATTAATTAATTAAAAATAGAAATCCCAACAAAGGAAATATAATTAGAGAAAAATATTTTTAGAAAGTACATGTTTTCAAGTGCACTGCAATTTCTGAATAAACTTGATAAAAAAGAAAGGGATGAGGTCTAGATTTGGTTAGACCTTCAGAAAGCATCCTAATGAATCAAAATTCTTCAATTCCATGTGTAACATTCTTCTTCTAGAATTAGGATTCCCCTGGAAAATTCAGAGTTTAAATTTTCATAACAGATCCTTAGAATCCTAATCACATCCCCCATGTTATTGTACTATCTTTTATGACATGTTTATTACCATCCATATTCTTCCTTATATCCCCCAAAGGACAAATTATGCCCATTTTGATGTACTGAAGAAAAGTCCAATAGTTTCCAGTGGATAGCCCATAGGATCAGATTGTTAACATTGTAGCTTCACCATTATAGTATTCCACTAAAGTCATTTCCTATTGTTTGTCAGTGCTTATGAAAAGAAGGAACTGGGCTGGGGAGATGGCTCAATGGGATAAGCATTTCCCTGGCAAGCGCTAAAGGTCTGAGTTCAATCCCCGGTTCCACTAAAAAAAAAAAAAAAAAAAAAAAAAGAAAAGAAAAGAAGGAACTAATATTAAAAAGACAAAGTATTGTTTGGGAGCCAATTCCCCTCTCTCTCTCTCTCTCTTTCTCTCTCTCTGTTTCTCTTTCTCTCCTTCCCCCTCCCAAATGCCAGGACACTTTGCTATAGCAAGTCACGTATCTTCTACAAAGAATTCTCAACGGTAACATATTCCCTACTCTTATCTTGGACAGTGATTTAAGCTATGAAAAAGCAGTTCTTCAAACCCATGCACAACATAATTTTAATGGCAGCATTATCATCATCATGGTAATAAGGGCCTCTTGCCACTACTTGCTCCTCTTTCATGGAGCTAACTATGATGTCAGCATGTCACTAGCACACTAGATATGTATCTTTAGAGGTTGCCATGGCAAATATGGAACCAGAGACTCCCTAACGAGCCCCAGCTGTAGTGCCTGACAGACTAAGCATTTGCAGGCATTTCCTGTTAGATTCACTGTTGGTTTCAGCATTTGCTTTCACTTCTGGCAGCTGATTAGCATTGGGTGCGAGTGGGGGTGAAGTCTCACTCAGGGTTAAAATGTCAATCTCACAGAGGAATTTCTAAGGCTGGAAATGTATCAGGTGCAACAGGACACTAAGGGCATAGGTTAAGCTAAAACCTGCTTTCTGGAAATTTTATGATAAATCCATCTACTCCTCCTTTTAACAGCCAAACAACTCTCAAATTAAGAAGGCATTCATTTTTTTTTTGTCAATAATTGTACTAAAAATGAATGAAGATTAAAAAGAGACTAAACAAAGAGACACCAAATCTAGGACAAAAATAGAGTTCTCTGAGATTAGCTCTTCTCTTTATTGGTAAGATTAGTGTCCAAGTAACAAACATGTTTCATAAGGACTAAAACATTTGCATGATTCAAATATGCAAAGCTCACAAGATAGCTGTTGGCCACTGCGAAGTGTTACTGTGGTGAATTAGCCCATTTTCTGTATCTAATAGCATAATAGCACAGACTCGGTTTTGAGAAGTAAAAGAGGTTTATTTTGGTTCTGATCCAAGGTTGGATCTGGTGATGATCTCTGGGCTTGCAGAGTCCCAAGACAGTGCAGATCATCAAAGGGCAAAAGAAGGCATGTGAGAGAGACAGAGCCAAAGAGGCTTTTCTAGCAGGCCCATTCTTGAGATAAAACATTAATCCATTAATTCTGAGAGGGCTATTCATTAATTGCAAGAGGGCAGGATGCTAGTAAACCCTGAAACATCCCTCCTGGTCCTACTTCTTAATATCTCATAATGGAGATTAAATATTGAATCTAATTTCAAGGGGAAAAACCTGTAATCAAATCATAGGAGATGCAAGAACTGTCCTTCCTTCTGATGCTGCAGCTGCATCATTTCCTTTTTAGGGCAGCCTTCAATGATTTACAAAGTGCTGAGCATGGTGATGCATACCTGTAAACCCAGCACTCAGGAGGCTGAAGCATGAGGACAGTTGTGAGTTTGAGACCAGCCTAGGTTACAAAATGAGCTCAAGGCCAGCCTGAGCAGCATAAAGAGACCATCTCAAAAAGACAAAACAAATGTTTTATTTACAAAGTTTGAAAAATCAGCTTTTTAAATTTGTAAGGTGACCAACATGAATATCTTAAAGCAGAATAGAATAATTACTGTAGTCAAGAGGACTATATGTGAAACAATAATCCTGCTTCATTGATCTGGTGCTTTCTCTTACTTATAGCAACATGATTAAACCCTTGGGTGTTGAACAGAAGATAAGTTGGGCAGGGGTTCAGCATTGAATATTGAGAAGTGGTGGAGGAGATTTAGGGCTCCTTTTCAGGGCTCATGAGGAAATGGGTGATGCCAAATTATGAAGTAATGGAACAGGAAAACAGAAGGTTCTGACCCTTTCTGTAATCAGATATCAGAGGGTTCTGGATTTTACCACTGCTAGGTTGATCTCTCAGTGTGTTTTTGTCTGTGAGAAACCTGGACCTGAGAAAGCCTCCCGGAGTAGAAGGGTCAGAGGGGCGATGCTCTCAGTGCCACCACAAGTTTGTCTGCCGCTCCTCACTGTTCTGATGCACGGGCATGGGAGGCACAGCAGCTAGCTTTTCTGAGTATTGCAAAGAGCACACACTATTCTCACTCCTAAGCCCTGACTAAAATCCACAATCTGAAAGGGTTAGGGGGAATTCTGTAACAGGGCAATCTCATCACAAAAATAATACCTATCCCCGTCTGGCCCATTGGATGGCATTACTTTTTCTCGGACACATAGAGAAAAGGTAATGCCATCCGATGGGCCAAATGTTCATTGAGGATACAAGAAAAAGCTGCAGAGTCATTTTTCCCATAAGCAAATGCGGCCAGCTGCACCTTAGGAAGAACTGGGTCTGTCGGTCTCTTCACAGAGGTGATGAACCTGGCCTCACGTCCATCCCCACTTGGACCTGGACTGTGTGTTAGAGTCAGTTCACAATTTTTCAACAGGGAAAAATCTGCTGATTTAAGACAGGATTGAACCATTGGTCTTGAGTTTATAAAAATGAGAAAACCTCACCCACTGAGAAGGCCTGGGTTAGCCTCGAGGGTCAGTGAGACACTGAATAAAGAGGTGCCCACAAGAGAGGTGCCAAGAAAGTCCACTTGGGGAATCCTAGTGCTGGGGACTCTGGGCCTTTTAAGTTCTGAAATGTTTCAGTATTTCATTTCTCTAGTGGCATTCAGTGCCCATGGGTGGGTGGGTATCGATGAAGAAATCAGATGTTATAATTGACAGGGTCTCATATCTCATAACCTATTAGAAAGAGAAAAAAATGCCGATAGGGCCCTCACATTCAATTGAAGAAATATGCCCTCTTCAGAGCAGTCTTTCAAGCAGAAGTTTACAAATGTCTAGTTAAGTATTGCAAAGCTTCCCTTCTCCAATTAACAATCTTCTCTCTTTCCTTTCCATGGGTGTCACAATTCATTCATCCAAGTGGGTCATAGATTGTGGCAAAATACAGGAAATTGTTTTGTCTTATGAAGGAACTATCTTGGCGATTTTAGTAAATCTGTGTTATCTTTGTTTAGATTTTATGACATAGCATTACTTTGCACAATAGTGTGAAGTGTCATATAAACTATACTCCATTTTAGGAGCAGAAATTTGAGAGGGTGGAGTGGCAAAAAGCAATCCCATGTGGTTTGCCTGTGTTAAAGAAACAGATTTTTAATAAAATTCTTAGGAGAGTAAGAGGTTATAATGGACTGTAACAATTCCGTGGAAGAACCCATTGTCCACAGGATCAAGCAGGCTCCGCGATGTGTGTGTAGCATTTTCCCCTTGAATCCAGATATTATATCTGCTAAAGAGACTCTGGGCAGAGGCCACTGCATCAGCAAGGACTGCCTCTGATTTGCCCAAGAGGCAGATGAGACAAGGGAATTTTAGCATCCAGCAAGTAATTTGTCAGATGGCAGCAATTTCTGGTAACAATGTAACAGACACACTGGCGACAGATTTGAATTGGTTATCTAGAGATGAAAGGCTCCCTGGACCCTCATGTCCTCTTGGGTCCCACTTTGATGCTTACTTCTTCCTTTTTGTCTCCTCTTCACTATTGGATGTGTTCTTTTTCAAGCTTATTTTTTAGACTGATTTATTTCTTATTTTATTGTTCAGAGAACAGATAAAATAACAGGAACAATAAAGAATGAAGCTGGGTGTTGTTTCACTGTCGGCTCTGGAATGCTGTTGCAGGTGTTCCTGGTGAGATGTGATAATTAAACAGACACAAGAATGTCAGATTTTGTTTCTCCATCTTGAGCAAAGCTCTGAATTTGCTGACTCATTTACATGGTTAAGATCAAGTTCGATATTTCAGACATTTGTCCTCAGTCTACAAGCTGGACATATGTGACACAGGTTTATATGTGTCCTGTAATGCGTCTTCATCTGGGAAGGAAGATGCTTACCTTGCATTTAAACCTCCTTACATTTTATGCTACAATGAAACAAGAGTTACTCTCTGCTCTTGGCAACAAGTGGATAGTTAATTATTTAATCTCGGTAGTTAAAGAGTGGCTTGTTTAGATATGTCCCTGTTTTTGGATTGTAAATAGAATTGTCAGCTTTTTTTTTTTTGGCTTGTGTGTTTGTCTTAGATATGTCCCTCAATTGCTCCTATCTCAAATATTCTCTTTCATAGTAGCTTATGTTTATGTTCTTGGGGCCCAAATGATACCTCAGTTCCTTTGTAGTGACCATTCACTCGGGACCATTTAAAATTTTCATTCGCTTGTCTACACTATAGTGAATAGCTGAGAGTGGAATTTAATCCTGTTCCTCTTCCCAGAAGATCAGCCTTGCACAAGGCTTGAGTTATCCAGGTTGTTCCACTTTCTGGTCTGCAAGATGACCCGTGGTCAGGGGTTGATACTGCACTTTCCTGATCTTGGGTAGAAGACAATGTGTGCATTGATAGTTTAAGTAAAACTATTCTTTGGAAAAGTTGTTAGCTATTGTTTTGGTTGAAAAATGGATACAATTTTTAATATTAGTGTATCACCTTCCATTTTATACAGGTGCACATACATGGAAGGCATTTTTAGACTTGCAGTAGTAATCTATTTTTTGGCAGTAATGATGTTTCTGAAGATTAATGATTTTTATGAACAGATTTCAAACTGCTATTCTTGCTCCAAAACAATACCCACAATCTCTCTGGGCCATCAGTCAAATGAAATTGGGGCCTCTGAGTTCTTGTTTTCTTCTTCCTGCCTTGGGTTGAGGGGAGCTCTAGAGATGCCTCCCAGATGAAATTGGAGATCTTCTTGGGGAGCATTGCTGTATCCATGAGGGGTAAACAATGCACTAGCTGTCATTGGTCTCCTTACCTGCTAAGAAGAGAGCTCAGAGAGGAACTGATTGGAGAAGTTACACAGTGGAAGGAACAGAAAGAAAGCTTGCAGTCAAGGCTGCCTTGACTCCAAGACCAATCTGCCACTTACTCGTGATGTAACTTTGATTTCCTGAGACTAGGTTTCCTGTTGCATAGAATGATGCCTCAATAGAGTAAATTTGAAATGCAAGTGCAAGGACAAATTAAACTTCTGGTAGGCTTAATGTGTGGAAGTTTCCTTCCATTTTTTTTTTTGAATCTCGATTTCTTTTTATATAAGACAGAAAATGATAATTAGCTTCTGGGATTAATGTTAGAATGAAAGAGATTATGCATTTATCCACAATGATGCTACTTACATAGAAGTTAAGTTTTCAAAAACAAACAAGCAAACAAACAAACACTTGGTTCAGCTCATCAAACTGAGGTTTGCTAAGGGCTGGGCAGTGGTAGACCTGTCCATACACACACTTGCCAATGCCTTTTCCTCTGCATTTTTGTTGACTGAACTTCCTAAATGTCTTGGCTAAGAGAGACTGAAGACTAAATTTTGAATTATGTGATGAATAACTAGGATATAGTATCAGATATACATAACATCAAGAAACATTTAGAAATGGCCCACTGAATATTTAGATTTACCAAAAGAAAAATTAATGTGTTAGGAACAAAAAAATTCATTTAACTTAAAGGAATAGCTTAAAATGTAATTCTGAAAAAAATTGCTTCAAGTTGAAAATAACATTCTTATTCTCCTATTGTGCTTTAGGAGGCCTCTGTGTTAGTTAATATAACAATTTTATCTTAGTGAGTGCTTTATTACGTGTCTCTTTGCCCTGAATAGACAAATAATACCCTCATTCGATATGACACCAATACCCAGGCAGATAAAAAAGGTTTCATTGCAAGGCTAAGAAAGAGCTAATTTTCTAAAATTGGAACATTATCTGTCATGTGTTACTACTCTATAATTATGACTATTATTCTCATTGGGGAAAGAAGATATTTCAGGAGTGGAAAAGATTTTTATAAGAGGCTTTTAATATAAATGGGCAATTACATTAAAATACTGACTTTCATACTTAGACACTATGTGGTAGATATATATATTATATTTGATGCACATTTAGTAAATTATATGCACATGAAAACTTGAGATATATGAGTACTACCTCCTTAAAGAAAAGGCATGAATAGTCTTGTGAAATAGATTTTTGAGGTATGAATTCAAACCTTTATGCCTGCTGAGATTTTATTGTTAACAATGTACTTTTTTCTGGTAAAGGATGAATCATTTTTATTTGGCAATGATTCTAATTTTTTTTTTTTTTTGCAAGAATGATTATTGTAGAATCATTTGTGGGACTGAAAAAAGGTCAGTGGTAAAAATAAAAGTATAATCATGATTCATCTCTTTTTGGAAGATAAAGACAATACCATAAATTATGAAGAATCTTTCAGTTTTGCTTTAAGGGCTGTGCAGCGGGAGAGTTCACAAGCAGATAGAAAGTTTAGATATGGAAGACAATAATATTTGGTCTTTACTTACTAAGTTTAAGAAGTTTACATTGAATAGCCAGGAGGACAAAATCTTCCCAGCATAATGCACTCAAACGTCACCCCCCAGCAAGAGAAAATCCAGAATCTGTAGGCCAGAAGCTTACTTAAGTGTTATGCCTTTTAAAAGAAAAATAACAGAAGATTAAAAATACATAATAAGAACCAAAGTGACATCTGTCTGGAATGAGAAGAAAAATTAAACATATTATAAATTAAAAACCTGACAAGTACTGTGATTATAGTTATTTATAGACAATACCATACTTTAAATTATAAATACCTGAAATATCTTTATGATATCTTTTATTTACATTTTCAGCTGTTTGGTGCTTCACTGCTTTTTTATTTGAAATGCTTTTATAATAGCTTCTGAGGAGAATATATAAAGATAATTCAGTGTTTCACCTAATATGGTTTATGGAAATTTGCTTGTTGTTTTTGATTGAATGTATAAGCATACCACACATTGTGTATTATTGTTAGGAGACAGTTGCCTTTCAAACATGAGACTTCTGATAAATGCATTTCCCTATAATTCCTAGAGAAACTATAGCTTATATATATATATATAATTGCACAGAGCACATTATTCAATCTTCCCCAAAAGGCAAGGACTTCTGTTTTGGCCAGGGTGATAGATGAACTCTTAGGATTCATAAGGATATTCACAAGGATGAATTCATCCTTAGAATTTTACCCATCTTGTGGTTGAAGGAATTCTCCACAGCCTAGTGTTTTGTTCTATAGGACTAGAAAACCTGTTTATTTTCTATTTCTATATACTTATAGTGCTGGGTGCTGATGGAGGTACTATAATATGACCTCTGCACTGTCCCTCATAGTGTCCCTTCTGTTTCTGGAAGCCATTTCTACAAGGAGACAAGTAGGAGCATCTAAACCATTTAAAGTAAAGCTCTGAGTCACAAACCCTGTATCTCCCTAACTAAACTAAATGGGTCTCAACTCAATTTTCTCTTAGTTGGATTCCACTCTAATGGCAACTGACATGAAGGAATATGATGGAGAATTCAGAACATCCCCAAATTTGTGAATTTAAGAACACTGACTTTGGTAAATTTTACCAAAGCACACTCCTACTGCAAGGGAGTACGGCAATCTGAGCAGCTAATGGCTCTAACCCTAAGCTCCACTTACACCGCCATATGTTTACCTGTGCTCCCAAATGTGATGGCCGTGGTCTATGTGAACAGACTTGTGTGGTACAGGGACACCCATACCAAAGCAGTGTCCTCACCAAATGCTACCTTGGACTATTTGCAATTCATTTCTTTTTCTGTAACTTGCCCTTGGTAGAGTTCTCTACTAAAAATAAGGGACACATACTTCCTGGTTGTCTTATCAGAGTATTTCTTGCCTTTTTTGTCTTTTTCCTGAGAAAAAGTAAGAATTTTAGGGACATTTTGGGCCATTAATGAGAACAAAGGCTCAGCCATAGCCAATAATGGCAGAGTGACCGAGAAAGATAAGGCTTTATTTTGTCTTTGGGAGTATCACTACTACTACAACTAAGCCACAGCTCGCATATATGTATGTTACTATAATTTTGCTATCTGCTTCCTTGCATTTTTCTGTAGAGTATTCCCACTTTCTCAATGGATTTTACATTTATGAAGCATGAGAATAATATATCTTGAACCTTCCATGTCCTCTGGGGGTGACCACTTACCCAGGAATGAGGATTTTGTAACTCAGAAATGCCTCCTGGAATAGATTGCATACTTGATACTCCAAAATTTCCCCACTTTTTAGTTTTTTCTCCATCTACAGACTCACTAGTATTTCATGGCCCTTATTTCCCTAATGATGTATTTCATGTGGTATTGGATAGTATATATTTTTAAGCAAAAATATTCTAGACTACAAGTTGAGCAGAAACCCAACTTGAGATCCTGAATGACTTAGAAAAACATGTTATAGAAAAATGACTCCTTGATAGAGAACCAAAAAGCATGAATTTCTATTGACTTTTATCTCTACCAGTGGTGTCACAATAGGCTATTAATTGATCTAGATCTGTTTTTGAATTTGTGAAAAATTAATGCTAAGATGTTTACTTGCTCAGCTTCCTGAAAGGGAAGCAGTGAGGACCAGCATGGCCATGTATATAAGAGCCCTTCAAAGCACTGAACTCACCAGTGATTACAGGATCACTCACTTAGCCTCCTAAGAAATTCACCTTTCAGATTATTTCAGTCAAGAAGTCATAAACAATTATATCTAAAAGGTTTACCTCTGCTTCCCTGTTTTAGGTAGTACTGCAGGTCCCTGATAAATGGTTGCCTGCTCCCTGCTCATATTGACAAGGGAAGTATGGAAATGAATGTGGTGCTTCCAACCCGCAGCAGGATAAAAAGCTTGAGTACACATCTATGTCTGTGCTGCTTCTGTTGTAGGCAGCTGAGTTAGCTGGAAATATTAAGGGAATCAGATAGGGTCAGGTTCTCGAAGGAGACACAGGAGACAAGATATCTTGCAAATCTGGGAGGAACAGATGCTCCCGCTGTGGACCAGACCTAAAGCCTAAAGATCAAACAAATGCCGACCTCTCTAAAGATTGGCATCTGAGATTGATCATCAACCTGGCGGAGACCAAGAATCATTAATCCGACTACTACTACTTGATAAAATCCTGTTCTGCATTCATGCCTGCTTGCTACGTGACTTGCTTCCCTATTTGTTCCTGAACTTAATCAATTTTACCTCAGCAGTGGTGCTTGTAATCCCATTGTTGACCATAGTTTGTTCTCCACCTTAGACCCACCTCACCACAGGGTTTTACTCTATAAAAGTCCCTGGAAGAGACAACTTCCTGGGGAACAACCTGCTTGGGCCCCTTTCCTGTCCATCTCTTGGATAGGAGCTTTCTTTCTTTCAATAAATATATTCTGCTCATAACCTCTGTTTGTTCCTAAAATTTATTATTCGGTTTTAGAGAACATGAACTCGTGCAAGTCAGGTTGGGAGATCATTTTTCCCTGTGTCATTTGGAGGTTCTCTATATCCTTTGTTTTTATTTATTTATTTTTTAATTGAAGAACAAATAGCAATGAGACAGTTTCAAGACAAATTAACAGGACAGATTCGATAAATTAATACATTGTAAACTGTTTTTGTATCGCACAAGGTGCATACATGATATTATGCTCACATACATTGTTATAGCAGATGTCTCTAATCAGTGAATTAAGAAATTGTAGCTATATGCTTATCTTATTTTTTATAGCTGAATTATATCACAGATTCAATAATTAATACTTTCTACCTTGTTATCTTCCTAGTGGTTGTCCATAGTAATAGAAGCCGACATAATATCCTGTCCAACCACCATTAGTGCAAATCTTGCCTCTCATAGAATTATGCAGAAGCACAGAGTCCCTATATCCTTTGGAGGTCACCCACCCAAGATCAGTTTTTCTCCCTTTATCACTTCAATATAAAAAGCATTTTACTTTATAAAAACATAGAATGAAAGGAACAAAACATTCCAATGAGTTGTTAACTGATGCTGGCAAATTTCTGCTGTGGCTCCTGAGCTAAGAACTATGCTCTCACTATGTAGAAATGACACACTTGGAAGTTAAAAACTAATCCCACTTTTTAGTTTGTGACTACGTGTTTGCAGAATATACACTGTACAGTGACCGATCTGGAAGAAAGAAAAAGTAGAACAGGCAGGGAAAAATGAATACAAACTACTTGAACTATTTAGCTTATAGAAGGAAGCCATGAAGAGTGATACAATAATAGGCTTTTGGGAAACACATTCATTGTGAAGAGTGCAGGGTACAGTTACCATTCAGGAAGTAACTCACGTCTACTAGGGCTCACAAGCCTTGGCCTTCTAGAAGAGATATGGGAAGGAAGGACTGTGCCCTACAAGGACAGAGGCCCCTCTGCTACCCAGTCTGTCTGCTGCACACATCACTTCAAAGAGACGAAAGTATTTCTTATTGTTAGAAACATGATTGATTGTACAGGGGATTAGGATGAAACGAAAGGAAGAAGCAGGGTCTGTACCACGATCTTGGAGAAATGTTGATGACTGACAGCAGGAAAATTCAGGTGAGGAGGAAGGGAGAGGTGACTGTTTAGCAAGTTTTAAGCCTCCAGGGATGAGAGAACCTTCTGCAGCTACTTGAAGACATTGGTCCCTTATTGTTTAGATAAGGAGAAAAAAATCCTTAATAAGCAGCTTTTCTTTAACTGATGTGTGGAGTGAAATTACCAGACAGAGTTCAACCTACATCAAGATAAGCCTGGCTTGTGTTCAACCTGAAGGACTCACTTGCTTGGTTTCAACTAAGTAGGAGCAATTTCCAAACCTTTGAAGAAAGAAAATATGCATGAAGCATGATGTATCCATTATAATTAAATAGACTTCCTATTTTGCAAAGGATTCACTACATTTTGTGGAGCTGGTACTTATGGGATGAACCTGTATTGATACTTCTGAAGGCCAGAGTTCCTTATATCGCACTATTCATGCTGGTCCTATACACTGAATAGCGAGTTCCACTAAGCAGGCCAGATCAGTTGCAGGCTTCTTACAACATCGACAGACTTTCTATGTTTGATACTGTTGCTTGTCTCCCTAAACCAATGGATATGTGTTTGACTGCCCTCTGTGATACCAAACTCATTTTAAAATAGAGCGTGACTTAAAGAATCAAAGAGGTGAGAAACACAGTTAACAGGTGTTATATTTTCATGAAACTGACATTCACTCTTCGTGGGAGGAAGATTTTACTTTTCATGTGATCTGGCTAGGAATTTTATAGAACCATCTTGTACATTAGACTGGAGAATATTTCCCCAAACTTTCCAAATACATGGAAAAATATAAGCAGTTAACATGCTTTCTGCATTGAATCATTTATAGGTTCTTTGAAAAACCAAGAGTTATGGTCACTTTTGCTTTCTTTTTTCATTACTGTATTTGAGATAAATCATTGAATAATCTAATATATATTTATGTCTCAAATCCATATCTGTGCTCCATTCGTACAGAAAACACTTATGCTGTGGTGAAGCCAACATATATCACAGGTCAGCCTCCAAAATTGTTGCTCACTATTTTGTGATTTGGTTCTGTTTTGTATCCAGATTTCAGTGTATAAGGGTTAGCTTTCTACAAATGGCTTCATGTTAGTTAGACTAACAATTAGAGTCTGTTACTTATAAAGGTAATAGGAATTAACAAATTCAAGACGTGGAGTTCTGGTCCAACATAATGCAGTTAATAAAAATTCACATTAGAACGTGCTGAGTGTCCTGTGGAAAATATCACAGTAGTGCACCTTTTGATGGTATTATCTGGATGATCCCAACCTGGAAGAACTTTAAACAGGATGCACTTGAAGTTATAAACACTAGGTGGCATCTATCTCCTTGTGCATCTAATGGTTGGATGGGTAGTATGTCAGATGGACTTGTGCACTGAGTGGGATGTAGACAATAATTTGCAATCTGTGATCTTTGTTCTTTGCACATTGATATTAGTTGAACTGGCAGCAATGACTCATAAACCAATGCCAATATTTCAAATGAGATGTAGCAAATTCTTGCTAGATGCAAATACTCCTTGTGATAATTGGTAATCTATTTAATGCTTATTTATCTAATCTTATTTTGGGCACTTGGTTTTGAAGACATGATGCATTTATAAAGTTAATGAAGAGAATTAATTTAACTTTGAAGAAAAAAAGTTTCAGAATTAGAATTATGTGCTATCTTGCAGCAATTCTGAATGAAAATATAGAAGTGTGTTAATTTCCATAGGTCCATTAGAAATTTGTAAAATAGTACACTTAAGGGAATAGTTTTGCTTTGAACCAGTCAAATTTCTTAAATTTTAGATAATAGAGATTTTGCCATAAGGATATAGGATAAAAATTATGATGTCTTTAACTCTCAAATTCTTAGTTAGAATCAACTGCTATAATAAATGACAGGTTTATAAGAGAAAAATATACATGTTTGATATACATATGAATAGTACTTGAAGGAATGGTTTCATACTCATTCATATTATCTTCAACAAAAAACAGTAACATTTTTGAGAAATGACAAGATAAAGGAAAAAAGACTATCTTTAGACAGACGATGTCTAGGTAGTAAAGTTGGTTAACACAGATTTCTTCTAATACTATCTCTAGCTTGACATGGGTTCAGAATCATCTTTGGTGGCTGTGGTGGATTAACTTATGGGCAACTTGTAACACCCAGCTGAACTGCATCAGCATAGTGCTAGGTGTGGAAGGCCCACCTGAGGATTGTTACCAGCAGTATAAAAAGAGAATTGGAAGGGAACATGATCTTACTGTTTGTTTTTTAAGTTATTTATTTTTTTTTTCATGGTTTACTGTTGATCCTCCTGGAGAAGCTTGTCATGCTTGTTTTCCTAACATGAACTCGGCTATTCTCATCAGAGGACCTCAGCTCTTCCCTGTTGCTGAGGATGGCAACACGTCCTGGCCCCTGTGCAGATCTCTCAGCCTGTGGGCACAGATCCCTCATCCCACTGGTGCAGACTTTCTGGTTTACACCATTGATCTTTGGGCCTTCCAAGTGTGGATCCTTGATATTGACTTCCATGAGATATTGTCATGGGCTCTGGGCCTCTAGTTGGACTTGTGGAAGACATTGCCATGAGCTCTAGGTCTTCAGCCAGACTCAAGTGGGTCATTGTTGTGAGACCTAGGGTTTCAGTTGGATTCTTTGAGTATCTAGCATGTGGACAAATTTCCTACACTCTTTTACATTTGGCTCTGGGTGTATATTATAAAATAATCCTATAAATTATGAATCTCATGTTACATCTTTTTCTTTGAAATCTCTGACTACATTTATAGCTAATCTTTGTTCTCCTTTGTAAAGGGGGAAAGATATCTTTCCCTTTGTAAATCTGGGTCTTGGTTTTATGAAAATTGAGGGCAGGGAGTTTTCCTTCAATAAATTGCCTTCAGCACAGGAATACTTCATTTTGATGGGGCCGGGGAGAGAGCTCTGTAGGATAAGTGCTTGCCTGGCAAGCACAAGGTCCTGAGTCTGATTCCTAGCACCACAAAAAAAATTCATTTTGGGATGGCACGTTCTGACTCCCATAAGATAGTAATGCCCCTTTTTATGTAGAAGCATCAGAAGCCATTTATCTTTCCTTTGGAAACAAGGTCTTGCTAGGTGGTCTCAGCTCAAGCTGGCCCCTGACTCATTTCTTAAATCAGGAGCTTCTGCTTCTCTTTAAAGCCCCTGTGAAATCCCTGCTTCTAGCTAAGTTGCTTTAGAAGATAATCCTGTTTCCTTTCTGCAGCCTGCTGTGTCTTTTCTCTGTACACTGCTTATCTGGAAAGCTGCCTCTCTTATAATAAGCCCTGGTGGCAGGAGGAGAGGCAATGTAAACTTCATTTCTTCTGGTAGAACTTTGGTAATGTTCAGACACAAGTTAAAAACTGGTACCTCATTTTGTAGGTATGTAACTCCAGACTTTGCTCTCAAATGGAGCAAGTCTATAGACACACAGTGGGCACAAGAGCTATTAAAAATAATGGGACTACTATTTACCAGTTCATTTAATGGTCTTTCTGGTTTGCTTTATGTCACCATGGTTACAATAACTGCCATGGAGTGAATTGTATGCCTATCCCTCTATTTGTTGAAATTCTAACCACCAATGAGATAATAATTACAGATGGAGCCATTGGGAAGTACCTAGGTTTAGATGAAGTTATGTGGTCCGTGCTGTCATAATTGGATAGTGCTTTTAAGAGGAGACGCCAAGGTGTTTGTTTTTTCCCTCTTTTTTATCTCTGCTACTTGAGGATCCAATGGAAATCTGGTTGTCACAAGCAAGGAAAAGAGCCCTCTCAAAGGGCTGACACTTTAATCTTGGACTTTCAAGCTTCTAAAACTGTGAGAAATACATTCTTGATCTTTAACCCAAATAGTCCATGGTATTTTATTATAGCAGCCTGGTCTGACCAATATAGCTATTATGACATATGCTTTCAGGAGGTTAAAGTACTCATAAAACAGCTCAAGGTAAATGTTGGATTATCATGCTAATGACACATCTGTTCAACTACAATAGAAGCAGTTCAGGGATGTTATACTGCTATAGTTTCATTCTGTATGTCAATTGCAAGAAATATCTTATTACTTCTCTTCTATGGTAAACTCAAAATATATACAAAGTGAAAGCTAAAAAATATAGTCAGAAATAATGGGATTATCATCTTCAAAACAGAAGAGGACTAAGACCAAGAGAGGGAGGTAGATGGGAGGGAAGGGGATGAAAAAAGAATTAAGGTACACTATGAGCCAGCTCCCAATGAAAAATAAACACATATGAATAAAAAATAAAAATAAAAAAGGAATATTTTTGTGTGTCCCAGCATGGAACTAAGAAGGACTTTTTGTGTTGCTTTTGTTAGTGATGGTGGGTATAGTGGGAGGAATGACATCATACTGATATTGGCAGAGGGTGCAGTTTGACTCATTTATTGAGCAAGTATAATAGTTTATACCTTTTCCTGAGAATGGTATGTTTTAAGAACAATTGCTGAACAAAATGAACTCATAGATTTGGATAAAATGTTGGGGCAGGAAGTATTAACATGATAGCAATGTGAACTTTCTGTTAGTGGGCATTCTGTACTTCAATGTGAGAGACTAAATCTCATGTTAGAATAATGCTATTTTATAGAGATTTGTGAGAAGAGATGAATAGCACTTATATAAAGAAGGTCTGAAAAATCCTTGACAAAATAGCCGAATGCCAAATGCATTTGCATTGCTCTGTCAAGGAAGGTAGAAGCATGAAGAAAACCTCATACAAAAAGGGAAGGGCAAACAAAGACTTGCTAACATACTCACTGCTATTATCAATCTTTTTTCTAGGGCTAATGGCGCTGTACAAGACACACACATTCATCCACCCACGACATCTGTGCAGACCATGGAGCAGCGTATCTCTGGGTCTGTAATTGCTTGCCACCCTGAGCTGTGGTAAATGAACTCTTAATATTTGGGAGGAAGCAGATTTTGCTTCTTTGGCAAAGTGAGGATATCCTCCTCATTATTTAAGGTGCTATGTTTCTTTGTTGAAAATCAAAAAGGCTGGACAAACTATGTCTATCTTTATTAAGATATTTGTAGGAGCAAAGACTTCTTTTCTGAGAAAACATAGTTGGTGCATAAATATACTTCCAAAGAAGATTACAATTATAAATTGATGGTGGCCTTTAACACTTAATGTGCTATCAGAGATAAAACCAATGGAATTCTCAAGGCTTTTATTGTCTACGAAGGAGGGATGATTAGGCTTCAGTACCAATCTGTCAATGGAGAAAATTATACTGTGCTGGGATAATCAAATCTTCAATCAGTGAGAACTTGAGGACCTTGAAAACATAAAACACTGTGAACTCAAGCTCTGCCTGGTATTTCTGACATAGCTGCTATATCTCTGAAAGACATGCTCTCTGTCCAGGTAATACGTTCACTTCTTTTCCCCTCAGCTTGGCTCTGCATCAGCCATTGCTGTGGCCATAGAGGAAATACTGTTTTTTTAGTTCTTGACCCTGATGGGAGCTCTGGAGTGACACTGAGAATTAAATGCTAGTGGCCCCCAATGAAATGTTTCTTTCAGTTCTGGTTTTGAAAATTGTGTTCTGTCAATGTTATCATGCTACATTTGTCCATATGTTCTCTGCCTTTTTCATGACATATTCCCTCACAAAAATGAATGCCACCAATAAAAATGAAAGATGAACTGGAATAATGGACAGTAGTAAAATGGCATCAACCAGAATGTTTCTGGTTGCTTTCAGAGTTTCTGATGAGAAAGTACAGTCAATTATAATTTAATAAATAGTTGCTAAACATCTACTTTATTTTAAGTACTCTGTACACTATTATGGACTAATCAAAAAGAGTTATGGCTTGATCAAATCTTACATTCTAGTAGGGGAAAGACAGACAATACAAGCTACCCAAGTTAAACAATTTCCAGCACTAGTAAATTTTGTTAAAATTATCTGTTATTGCATACTAAGATATCCCAAAACAGTGCTTAAAACCATCATTTTTATATTGTTCTTGATTCACTTTCATGAGCCAGGAACATGACCAGGCTTGGGCGGGGTGATACCTTCCCATGCACATATCTTAGACTGGGCCCACAGGAACAGATGTTCTACTTGTAAGGTGGGTGTTACACTCACATATTTCCTGCGTTTGTGGTATTTGCCTTTTCTTCTAGGAACTGCATTCCATATGGCCTCTCTAAATGGCTTGAATTTCTTATATAGTATCTAAAGGTGCTTATATTTTACACAATATGTGATTGATATAGGAATGATGTTAGATCTATAAATTATATAAGGGGAATATTATAACTCCCAACTTGTTAGATATCATATACGCAGAGTTTGCATTCCCCAAAACTGAAGAATGAATTCTAAGGAATAACAGAGGTTACCAGTAGGAAATATCTATTCATGGTGAGAGCTACAGCTTCTGAAAGATAAGAGGAGTTCCAAGAAAGTTTCCAATTAACCCACTGCACAGAGGAAGCTTATGGAGCAATATCACAAGGTGGGTACAATGTAGGCTAAAGCTATTGATACAGGGAAACCTCCAAATGACACAGGGAGAAACACTGATCTCCCAACCTAAAAGTTTCTTGGGACAAGTTCGTGTTACTAAAACTGAAGAATGAATTTGAGGAACCAAGGGGGGTTATGAGCAGAATATATTTACTGAGGGAAAGAAAGCTCCTGTCTGAGAGACAGACAGGAGGTGGGTCCCAAGTGGGTGGTGCCTGGAAAGCTGTCTCTTCTAGGGGTTTTATAGAGGAAAACCATGTGGTAAGGCGGGGCTAAGGTGGTGGAGAGGACATGGGAACTCACTTAGGTGGGCATGCAGTGGAACAAAACTATGGTTAACCAATGGGATTACAAGCACCATGCTCAGGTAAAATTGATTAAATCTAGTACCAAATGGGGAATTGAGTCAAGTAGCAAGCAGGCATGAATATGGGACAAGGTCTCTTCCTGTTGGGGTTAGGACTAGTTATTCATTTGGGCTCTTTCAAGGTGATTGATACCTATTTAGAATATCAATCCCTGACGCCCCTCCCTAGGGAAGTATGTAGCTGTGTTTGTTTTCTCTTTTGTCTTGAGGTGTGGCCTATATGGTAGTGTCTGTCTCTTCCAAGTTGCTTGGAAGACCTTGTCTTCCATCTTGTTTCCTTGAGGGTCTGGTCCTGACTGACTGCCTATAATATTTCTATCTAACTCAGCTGCCTGCAACAGTCTGTAAGCACATGAAAATATTTATGACTAACTTCAAAGTTTCTTTCTCCGAGAAAATCCTTTGGTTGATAACCTGATTCAAGGAAAAATTAACAGTGATTCTAGAACCTTAGAGGCAAAGTGCACTCAGGATTCTGGCTCCACACACATGATATAGGGGAAATGAAATTTGCAACCTGAAAGGTACCTGGGATGCATTTGTGCACTCTAAAATCAAAGAATGAATTTTAGGAACAAATGGAGGTTAAGAGCAGATTATTTATTAGGAGAAAGAAATCTTCTGTCTGAGAGAGGGACAGAAGGGGTACCTGGGTGGGTTACCCAGGAAGCTATCTTTTCCAGGGTTATGTGGTGAGGAGGGCCTATGGTGGAAATCATGGGAACTCGCTTAGGTGGGCATGAGGTAGGACAAAACACCATTGCTCAAGTAAAATTGATTAAATCCAAATCAAAAGGGGAAGTAAGTCACATAGCAGGCAGCATGCATACAGAACAAGGTCTCTTCCTGTTGGGGGTTGAGTTAGTGACTCATTCATGCTCTTTCAAGGTGATTGATACCTGTTTAGAATATCAATCCCTGATGCCCATCCCTAGGGAAGTATGTGGCTGCATTTGTTTACTCTTTTGTCTTGAGGTCTGGCACCCAGCAGGGAGTGTCTTCCAAAGTTGCAAAGTCACCTGGTCTTCTACATTGTCCTTGAAGGCCTAACCCTGTCTGATGGACGGCCTATATTTCTTTCTAACTTAGCTGCCTACAACACAAGGAATCAATCCCTAGACTAACCTCTTACTCTGTAATTCCTTTGAGACAGTCAGTGTTTCTTGAATGGTGATTCATGGACCACCTGCATCAGAAATTACCTGTTGGACCTTATAATCTACAGCTTCCTTATTGTACTCCAGGGGAGAATATGTAAAGATGGGCCCTAAGAATTCTTAGATTTGTGTAAGTTGAGGAATTGTAGGGAGGTTTACTACATTAAAATTACATAGGATTGAAATCTGAAAAATAATTGACAGATAACTGGGCCTTGTGCAACCTCAAGGTTGTTAAGAAAATGAAAAGTGGGAAGTGAAGCAGAACATCAGGAGTGCAGTAACATGGTCATCTACAAGCCTGTCTTTCGGGTTACTGCAACAAAATGCCTAAGACTGGGTCATTTACAAAAGAAATTTCATTTTTACAGAGATGGAGATTAGGAAGTCCAAGATTAAGGGTTGAGTCTTAAGATTAAGTTCAATATTAAGCCCACATCTGGCTAGGCCTACTTGCTCTATTACTTGTTGAAGGAGATTGGAGAACATGTGAGCAAAAAGGAAAAGGGGCCAACGTCATTTTCTTATCAGGAATTCAGTCACAAGAAGTAACCCACTTAAACAATAATGGCATTATCTATTACTATGGGCACTAATCTAATGGGAAGGCTCAGTCTTTATAACTAAAGGGTCAAATCTCTCAAAACTTCTACACTGAAGATTACAATTCAATACAAGAACTTTAAAGGGCACACTCAATCAAAACTCTGGTAGATCAGGATAGATATCATATGTCTATGGCTCCTACCCAACAAAGAATAGTTTGCATGTGTATGTTAAGTAGCAGTGGGTACTGAGTTCACATTAGGATCAGTTTTCTACCCTATTCTTTTTATGTTTACGGAGCACTACTGTGTGCTTCTCAGTGAGGTAACTACTATGGAACTGCTCAGAAAATTGCCAGTGATACAGGGAACCTCTAAATGATACAGGGAGAAAAACTGATCTCCCAACTTAAAAGGTACTTAGGATGAGCTCGTGTTCTCTAAAACTGAAGAATGAATTTTAGGAACAAAGGGAGGTTATGGGCAGAATATATTTATTGAGGGAAAGAAAGCTCCTGTCTGAGAGACGGACAGGAGGAGGGAAGCTGTCTCTTCCAGGGATTTTTATTTTATTTATTTATTTTTATTTTATTTTTATTTTATTGAAATACAAATGTCAATCAGACATTTGTCTCTTTCAGGGATTTTTATTTTATTTATTTATTTTTATTTTATTTTTATTTTATTGAAATACAAATGTCAGTCAGACAGTTTCAAGACACCTTAACCATACAGATTCGATAAATTAATACATTGCAAACTGTTTTCATAACATTTTGGTATTGTACAAGGTGCATACATGATACTATATTTACAAATATTATTTTAGCAGATATCTCTTATCAGTGAATTAAGAGTGTAGCTGCTTACTTATCTTATTTTTTTATACCTGAATTATATCAAAAATTCAAAAATTATTTTCCTAGTGGATGACCGTAGTACTAGAAGCCAACATAATATCCTGTCTAACAACCATTAGTGGAGATCTTGCCTCTCATAGAATTATGTGGAAGCACAGCGTTATCTATCCCAACTGTACTGTCTATACACACACATCCTGATTTTTTCTTTCTACAACCCTTCCTTTGTCTACAGCTGTCAAAGGTGGGCACTCCATTGTCATTCAACTAACTTAGGTGCTTGAACTGGACAACACAATCCAACACAGTCCAGCATTCTACAACCATAGTGAGTTATTCAAAGAAATTGTCGACCATAGCCATTTACAGCTCAGCTTAATATTATGGCCTCATGATGTATACTTCATTTTTATACTTTTCTGCTGGATGGTTAAGACCTAGATAGATCAAGACTTATACACCAACACATGAACTTTATGTTTCCTATGTGGTCAGTGAATTCCTCTCAGGGTTTATCTTGTAGTCCTGTACATTATTCTGTAGTTCCTTTGTCTGTGTCATCCATGTGGATCATTCACTCATCATCATCATCATCATCTTCCAGGGATTTTATAGAGAAAAACCATGTGGTAAGGCAGGTCTAAAGTGGTGGAGAAGACATGGGAACTTGCTTAGGTGTGCATGTGGTGGGACAAAACTATTATCAACCAATGAGAATGCAAGCACCATTGCTCAGGTAAAATTGATTAAATCCAGTACCAAATGGGGAATCGAGTCAAGTAGCAAGCAGGCATGAATATGGGACAGGGTCTCTTCCTGTTGGGGGTTGGACTAGTGATTCATTTGGGCTCTTTCAAGATGATTGATACCTACTTAGAATATCAATCCTTGATGCCCATCCCAAGGGAAATAGCTGGTAGCTGTGTTTCTTCTTTTGTCTTGAGGTGTGGCCAAATGGTAGTGTCTGTCTCTTCCAAGTTGCAAAGTCACCTTGTCTTCCATCTTGTCTCCTTGAGGGCCTGGCCCTGTCTGACTGCCTACAATATTTCTATCTAATTCTGCTGCCTACAACACCAGGATTTTGCTCTTAAGGAACTTGACATCCCCTCAAGAGCTATTGGAAAGTAATCAGGAGAAGAAAAATAATGAAGTTCTGGATGATAATAGTGAAATAAAATAAAATAATAATGAAGTAAGCCATGAAGTGAGAAGGTAAAACATCAGTGTTTTTACAAATAGTGACCCTCCCATGACTCTCCAAAGGTTCTGAGAGTTCAGAGCAGTTCTAGATTAAAATGTGATGGGGAAAGAACTGACTGGATGCCTGCGTGATTCTGCATGTTAGGGAAGGAAGAGAACTGCACCAGTGATAAGGATAAGTTACCATGGAGCTCTCCCCAAGGCCAGGAACTCTTTTCTCTGAATCTTAGGTGCTGTAACCCAGCACTGTATGGGCAAAGACATTGGTAAGAGGTAGACACAAGGATATACTAACTAACAAGGTAGAAACTTAATTTGATTGGAGTCTAAAGGGAATTGTAATGCCTCCTGGCACTTCATGACACACTTGTCTTACCCCTCAAGAGCACAACAAACAAGCTTCTTCAAGCAATCCACACATGACAGGTCTGTAGAAGAAGACATGGCTGGCTCCTGCTACCAAATACTTCATTAGGGGGTGGGGATTTGTAGAAAGGGAAACTGAGGTTCACAGGCCCTGAGCATTTGGCCTGGAGTCAGAAGAACATTTACATTTAAATTTTGGTTCAGACTTTCTGGGGGCCTTGGGCTGCTCACTTTGTGTGCCTGAACTTCAGCTGTCCTTGTGAAGTGGACACAATAGTAACTATGTGCAGTTTCTGCTCTGATTAAGAGATGTTCTGTATTGAACTGCTAAATGCTGGTCTTGTCTCTCCTAAGGGCTCTTTTTAATCGTTTGTGAACTCAGGCTTCCCAAAGCATGGCTGGGGTTTGAAGTAGATAAATAACACTGAGACTCACTGGCAGATGTTGCAACCAAGGTGTGGGGAAATGAATATTAATTTGAAATGAGTCCCTGGTGTCTCCTTGTCTGACACATTATCTTGTGCAAGGGGATGGGGGAGGGGGTGAGAAGAAATTTTGCACCTGGTTAATTTAGAAATGCTCTTGATTATTTCGCTCACCTCACATACAGGTACCTGTTGTCCCTGCACTGCATGGTACGGCTTGCTCTTTGTCTGCTACTTTCCTGCCTGGATCATACATTTTTTCTTTGGACTTGTTGGTTAAAAATAATAACAAAACAAGATCTCTTCCTTGTCTGATTCTTTTCTGGCATGAAATGAGGCACTTAGAGAAGGAGAGGGAGAAACCCCAGAAGCTGTGTTTATTGTCTCCCCTGCTTCCGTCTAGGCAAAGCTGCCAGTATCCATCACATCACAAGGTTCTATTTTTCACTCCCTAACCCTCTGGGGCAGGGTGAGGATGTGTAATAATGGCAGATAAGGCCTGGCCAGTGTGAATTCTTGCACATGGTGCTGTTAATGACCTGCATCTTCACAGGAAGAGCTTCCTCGGTGTGTTTCCCTCTGTTTATAAATTCTGTCTTGAATATACTTGGACAAAATATCTTTGTTTTCCTGAACAGGAAAAGTTTGAAATATTGACATGAGTCAGTTTGAACATGCAGGTGTCTTGTGTTAGATAGGAGGTGGGAGAAAGGCATTATACACTTCAGTTATGTGAGGAAAGATAGTACTTGGGAAGCTTTCGTGTCTCACCATAAGGCCTCCAGAAAATTCCCTTTTTATGAAGAAAAGAAATTAGGCCTTTTACCTGACTGAAGGATGGGACAGAATACATCTGGTGAAACATACAGCTTCTGTCTGTACTTACACACAGAATGCTTCTATGACCAGATGTGTGGGATTTTCTCTCCAAATACATATAAGTTCTCTGGTGAAAACCACGTGAATGTCCTATAATTTACTTCTCTTTTCCTCCCCACTTCCATTCTATGAAAGGACGATGAGGTTTAAAGATCTTAACAGATTCATTTTCAATTCTAGAACTGAGGAACACTTCATTCCGTTAAATATGATAAATGTTTCCTTAGGCTGAGGTAGATGAGGTTGATTTTCTATTAGAGAAAGGCTGAAAAAAGAAGAAGCATTAAGAACAAAAAAAGACCATTTTAAAATTGCTTTCCTTGTAAAACAGGGACAAAGACTCAGAGAAATAAAAAAATAACAGATTAGGTAACATCAGGTTACTTCAGGTTAGCTTTTTAATGTAAGGATTAAGGCAGAGGGAACTTCATTGTCATGCCAATTGAACTGACCCATGGGGAAATTTGTTGTTATCACCCTAATCCTGATTTTCTCAGGAGGTTAGATAAACAGTTTAGTTTCAGCTTGGTGAAGTGGAACTGTAGCACAACTGACTCTGGTCTGATTGTGCTGGGCCAAGCTTAGTACCATTTAATGGCCTCTTGGAATTTTTAACTCTCCTTTTTCTTTCTGTGTTTTACAAAGTCATAAAAGCCTTCTCCATGTCTAAGAAAATACTGTGCACTTGCAGAAAAGCCATCTTTATCAAGCTATTTGAAAAATCTAAGTCTGCCCACCGGAAATGCTTGCCTGCTATGGTTACATGATCGTTGGTTGGTTTCAGAGCACTGAAGGAAAACAACCATAAGCAGCTAAGCATAGGCTGATCAATTTGTCAGGGAGAGAAGGAAGGAGGTCACAGAAAACACTTGTTTAATGGAGGAGAAGAGTGTAAGGAACACAGCAGGGTGGAAGACTATCTTGGACAGGTCCAAGAGGAACCTGGACCCCAGGGAGATGCACCTGGGGTCAGGAGCAGTGGGGGCGGGAGTGGTGGGGGCAGGGTTGGGCAGGGAGAAGTGAGGAGGAGGCCGGGTCAGGGAGCAGGCAGGGAACAGAATCCGTATGCTGTCTCTAGGTCAGGCCTAGAAACGGTGCCTGTCATGTGTGGGAATTTATGTTTTGTGTCCTCACGTGCTTATATTTCTACATTTACATCTTGGCTGCCAAAAATGTAAATAAAGATAAAGAGATTGAAGTTTTTATTTTTTTAAACACCGCTGTTTGCCTTCTCGTGAATGATCACTGAAAACGTGTTTAATAGCACCATAGTGCCCAATTTAGTCCATGTGAATAAATAGTATCTCCCTAGGAGAACTTCATTCACTCTGGCTTGATGGCACTAGGAAATAATTTTAGCTTCTAGGCAGTATATATTCCCCTGTCCACCATCTCCTTTATTATCATAAACACCAGTTCAAAGATTTAAAACACAGAATCCAGGGCTATTTATTTTGCTATCCTTTGTATCGGTGTATATAAACATCAATACACACCCGTGAACATCAATACACACCCGTGCCAGATTATGCTGAAAGCAAAATGGCAATAATCATCTACATATTAATGTGTTTGCCCATGATGTTAGCATAATCTAAAAACATTGGGTTTAGATTATTAATAAGGCATGATTGCTCTAAGAAATGTTTATAATGTCCAGACAGCTTCTTGTTAATGTTTGAAGTATTTCTGCATCTCATTTTCAATACAGAAAGAGAGATGCAACAATTTAGGGCCTAATGGTCAAATGATTCTGCCGCTACCCAGGCACTGTCATTTGTGCACCATGATTATGTTGATGGATTGTTTCCATTTTCCCTTTCCCTCTTGTGTCATTATTCCTTCAGCTGAGTATTTTCTGGCTTCCATATTAGCCACAAAGGAAAAAAAAAGAAACCAAAAAAAAAAAAAAACTCCACTTAATCGTGCTCACATTTCTGTTGCTAATCTTTGGTTTATTAGATCTTTTTCTATAATTGCATTTTAGGTGTTCTACTGAGCTGCTGGAATAGTTGGTGTGTTCAGGTGTTATTGTAAGACTTGAGGATGGTAATCCTGGGCTTTTCAAAGTGAGACAAATGTGGTATTGGAGAAAAATAGATTGTTGATGGTGAGCTTAGTAAGAAACATTTGTTTTCCTTCCAGCCTTGGTTGTTAAATGAAATTATGACTTTGAGGAACAGGGGCTTGGAATTCTTTCTTCCTGCCATGAAATGCACTTGGCTAGGACTTGATGCTGGGCCCTCTCCTTCACTTTGTCAGCGGCTGGCACTCTGATGAGGATTGCTGTCAGCTTAAGAGAAATCATGTTTCAAACATTTTTTTTTTTTTTTTTTTCAGATTGGGCAGCCAAAATTAGTGCAAGGAATGTCAGTCTGTTGCCAGATCTGTCAATAAAAAGTTTAGATCACAGTTAACTGGTGCCAGTTTAGTTAACTACCTGACAAAAAAGGCTCATAATATGCTGGGAAGAATGATTCCATTCTTAAAATGATAGATGCTCAGAGTCAGCAGGGATGCTGAAACTGACACTGGCCCTTTTAAAAAGGACTTGATAACACTGGGGAACAATGGCAGGAAGGGAAAAGCTTGACCTGGAAATAGATGGAGGATAAAAAATATCCTACCTTGATAGTTGTTTAAGAAAAGCATCCATAATCTGGGGCCATGCAGAGATCTGTCTTGTGATAAAATAGACTCTTGCTTGTTCAGTCTGTTCCTCAGGGTGGATTGCATATTCTAGATCCCAGAAGGGCAGAGTTCATGCTCTGGGTGGCTTAGGAATCGATATGGTTAGTTGTATTTATGAGTAGGCTTATCTGTGTTAATACATAGACACAAAAATACAATATCTCATATACAGTTTATTTCTTTTACATGGATCTGAGGCAGATATTTCTGGTCCACTGGTGGCTTTTCTTCACGTGACAGTTCCAGGATTCATGCTTTTCCATTGGCCATCTATGGCATCCTACCACCAGTCTTGACCCACACTTCTCCAATTTTCATGCATATATCAATCAGTGGCAGAGCTTGTTTGGATGCAGATTTGGTTTCCAGAGGTTTAGACTGAACCTAAGATTTTTAACAAGCACCAGGTGATGCCAATGTTACTGGTTTGTAGGCCAGACTTTGAGAAGCAAAAATAGAGAAAAGGTTTCATCATCAGCTGCATGTTGCTGCTGGAAGAGGAAATAATAGGAAGCGTGTTGGTGATTTCTGTGGGGTGGAAGAGGCATAGCATTCAGTTGACCCACACTTCCACTGATCAGAATTTAGAAGATGGCTGTAGCCAGCTCTCTGGCACCTGGGAAGAAGAAACATTATTTTTAATAAATTGCTTGACACCCTGGATGATTTCAGGTGCTAAAGCTCATTTGCTTTTGTGATTGCATAATAATTTTATAGAAATCTTCCTAAATGTTCTTTTTCCCTATTTTTTTGCAATATTAAAAAATGTTGGCAATTTGGTACATTACTCTGAGAAGGATGATGCTTGGACTCTATAACTCTTCTTTCGACAGATGCAAAGCTGCTTCTTAGCAAGATTTCATTAATCTGGTGGGCTAAGAATGAGAACGAGTCACCACTGCCATCCCTCAGAGTACTTAGGTGTGCAGCACGGATACATCTGTGTGTATCAGATGAATTGCGTGCGATGCTTTGGTACTCGGTGGCTAACATCGGACCTTGCCCCTAGCTCTCTAGGCTCCCTCTGACGGCCCCGCCCACCGCTCTCGCCTGTGCTTTTCTCGCTGTGTGTTTACCTTATCGCTTAAAGGAGTATAGTGTTCTCACAGTGCTATGCTGTTTTTGTACATGTGCTCCACTTGTCCTCTGAGGATTTCAGATCCATTTAGACCATGTAATTCATTTTAAATAGCTTATTAAAAAGTTAGCTGAACCCAGCATCCAGGGGCAGATTCATATGTTAAATTGCACATGTTGGAGCTGGGCTTTAAATATGTATAGAGGTTATGTCTCTGGGTCAGTGGGGAGGCATTTGTTTCTTCACAGCTTGTGGCTAGCCTAGTATAATTTCTAATTATGGAATGAGGTCTAAATTGTAGATGGGGAAAACGGAAAGTCATTTCTACTATTTTACGCCAGGCTGGGTGAGGAAAACTCCAATACCTTTATTATGCTTTAATAGCTTTCGTAAACATAGCCTCCCTGCATAGATATGGTCTGCAACCAAAATAAGATCATAGATGTTTACAGTTTTTCTGGTGTAATGTGTATATTTGGCTTATGAAACCTACCCTGGAAACATTTTTTTTTTGTTGTTGTTGTTTGTTTCGTTTTGTTATTCCTGTTTCTTCACTTGTACACCTGCATGAAATCATTTGGTCAGCTCCCAAGAAATCCATAATAAAGGTAGTTGAATGCTTCATCTGAAAACTGGCAATTTTTTCTCTATGTGCTTGGAGGACTGTTTTTGCTTCTGTGCTACTTCTGTACAAATATGATCTGTGAATGTATACTTAGAAGCTGCTGAAGAGATTTCAGGGAAACTTTCTACCTCAAGGTTTCCAACCTGCGTGTTCCCTGTGGGAAGGCTTCAGCAACCTCATAGGTCAGTTTCTTCCTTAATTATGGCTTCGACCGCATTTGGGGAAATGGGAGTTAATCTCACTTTAGCTCTGCAGGGATCTGCTGCACTGGTGTTTCCAAGGTTAGTTGCACTTTGCCTGGGCCAGACTGCGTTGTGGTCCACTTAGCTTCTATTCTCTGCCTTGCACTCTTTGGTCAGAGATCTCACAAAAGATTGTTTTCCTCTATGCAAGCAATGACAGAGGATGATTGGGATAGACTTTCCTCCTTTGTCCTTCCCTGCTCCTTGCTTTTTAGTCTACCACATTAAACACTGTATACATCTTTACTAAAATCCCTGGGCAATATAAAGTAACACCATTCTACCTTTAAGGATTAGAGGTGTGCACTCACATACTGGGGTTTGGGCCCAGAATGGCACGCGATACCAGGGATTGAACTTGGGACCTTGTGTTTGCTAGGCAGGGGCTTAGACTGCCAAGCTATCTCTTTAGACCCTAAGTCCGATTCTTGCTCCTTTATTTCATGTCCACATCTTCTAAGGAAAAGCATCAGTTTTTGAAAAACTATGTAGTATATTTATTTTTTGTGAGGTTCAATCTTATCCTAGGATCTTAGTCTTTCCTCTCCTGGTACCAGAACCCAGTAGCCAATAGCAATGCGCTTCCCTATGTGTGAGAATTCAAGTTGATAGTAACAGTGAAGGGCAGGGATTAGAGTAGACTCGGCAGCAGAATCCTAAGAGAGCCTTGGGAAGCGCAGCACGTGGAAGCCTTTAGGGTGGATTAGATGCCCCCAATCTCATTTCTTCCTAACATTTACAGCAGAGGAAAAGAAAAATTAAGAATTTTTTATAACTAATAGCTTCTTGGTTATCTATTTGGTAACTGTAAAATAGAACATATAGGAACCTATAAAATTTACTTGTTTCTAAAACAAAATTAATTCTCAAATACATTAGTGTCAAGATCCATGTTAAGCAAAACACAATCTGCACAGACTCCTGAATTATTCAGGTATATCCAGGCATGTTTTCTCCTTTCCCCCAGCTTTTTCTATTTTCCTGGTCCAAGGTGAAGCTTGAAATATGCACAAGAAGCTAAGCCCATGATACTAAAGACTACACAAAGACCCAGAAGAAAGTTTTCAGTGACCACTTTTTAAAAATGTATTTATTTATTCTTTATTTTTAATTAAAATATTTATTTATTTAATACAGAGTCATACTATGTAGCTCAGACTCTTAGTGATCCTCCTATCACAGCCTCCCCAGGGCTTGGATTACAGGTGTGCATCACTTGATCCAGTTTGGGTGGGAGGCACTGTGCACCCAGGGCTCTGGGACAGGCACAGCATGTAGTACAGGGAATCAAACTCAGGTCCTTGTGTTAGTCAGGCAGGAGCTTAGACCACTGAGCTATGTCCCCAGCCCCTAAGTACTCACTTCCTGAGCATTAAAAAAGATTCAATTTCTATTTTGGACATCCCTGTTCCCCTATAAATTTAAAGGAAGTACTGTTCAGACAGGGTTGGGGAAATGGAAAGGACAGTTACACATTTCAGAGGCTATATTTTACTTTTATGCATTAAGAACAACTTACTCTTTGTGGAGCTATTGCATCTTTCTGCATGCAAGCTACTATTTAAACTCAAAATGCTTGGAAACTTCCCACCCTATCCTATGTTGTTTGTCAACCAAATTAGAGGACATTAGCACCATGTGAATTCCCAATCACATAAAACATGTATTTAATAGACTGGAGTGTGGCACCCTCTATTCTAACACCAACTGAGTTATAAGAGTGTTCAGCTTTGTGGACACAACACTAATTCCCTTAGTCTTGAGTCACTTAAATAGTATGTTTGCCTTTGAAATAAGACATGGAGGAAGACCTGAATGTCAAGTATATGCCAAAGGAGAAAAGAATCCCTCTGAGTTTTAAAAGTATATTTTGTAATTCTCTTGAAATCACAGGTAGAAATTTGGAGTCAGAAACATTAGATTAAGTGACTCCACTATATAACATTTGAAAATGGTTGTGATCTTGAAAGAACAACTGCAGAGCAATAGTGTTCACATGCTGCAAGCTCTAAGCCAGTCAGTGTAGGACCAATGAAGGCGAGGCTGTAGCAAAGTAAGTGGGCTGAAATTGTACACAGATATGAATGTCCCTGAGCAATGTTAACACCAGAACCATGCCTCAGACTATCAGAATCATAGGCCATTGGAACTGTACGCTCTCAGCAGGCATCTGACTCATTGATTCTACCTCATTAGTTCAGAATAGTCAAATGGAACAATGGTCCTCCTATTCATGATTTCTTGATATTTGTGGGAGCTGAAAACCATACTATTATGTTTATTTGGATTTTATTAGAAAAGAATCAATAAAATATGTACAATTAGATTGGCTTACAAGATGGAGACTGACTTTGTAATAGTTGTCTGAAGTTTGGGGAGGCAGGAAAATCAGTAGCTGCTCAGTGCAGGGAACCAGAAGCCTCAGAAGAAGGAGTAATGATATAGCCCAGTCGAGGCTGAAGACTGGAAGCCCACTGGAAAGTGGCCTCCTTGGTTGAAGTCTGAAGAGTCTGGAGTCTGATGCTGGTCATTGAGAGCCGAGCAGTCTGCTCAGGAAGTGTCAAGTGTGCATGCCAAACAGTTCTTTCATCACGACCCTTCATTTTCTCAGGGTTCCCAGTCTGCCGGGTGCTGATGCTCACTTCCGCTGTTTCCCCTACAGGGCGGATCTTCCCTACCAAGTTTGCTGACCCACATGCCACTCTTCTCTGGGAAAACCCTTGCAGACACACCCATAAGGATGCTTTATCAGATTTATTTATTTTTATGTATTTAGTACAGGGTCTACAAGGTCACAGGCGTGCTCCACCACGCCCAGCCTCAATCCGTCTCAATGAGCACACCAAGACACGAGGGGGGTGGGGGAAGATTCAACCCTGGCCACCAGGCTCTGCCTAAGCAGGCTTTTTAGTCCACTGAGCTATCTGGCTGGCCCAGGACACTTTATTAATTTTCTAGGCATCCATTGCTTCAGTCAAGTTGACAATAAAGATTAACCGCCACAGTATGTGTACTGCAAATAATTTGTTTGGATTGCAAAATATGAATTTTATAGTTTCCCTAATATAAGAAGTCAAAAGAAGAATACAAATAGAAATGTACAACAACTGAAAAGCATTCAGTCAGATAGTTAGGGCAAACTGAATGACATATGCTGCAGGGTACTAATCAGCTTTTCTTCTGGATGGTTAACAACCTAAATTTACAGATCAAAAACTGGAGAAATAGAAGAGCTGCAAGTTCAGCCAACATTTTAGCCCTAGCCATTCAAGGTCAGTGAAGACTCAGGACATAGGTGAACCAACATCATGAAACTCAGTTGTGTCCCAAATTTTCTGATCAAGGAGATTATGGAGCTACAGAGGAAAGAGATTGATGATCTATAGTGTGCTTGGGGAGAGTCACATGGAGAGAAAACTTTCTGACAGGCTCTCCTAGAGAGCAAACTGTTCAAGCATTGGCCATGACTCATCCACATGGATGACACAGACAAAGGATCTACAGAGTAAGTTACAGGATTACAAGATAAACCCTGAGGGGACTTCACTGACCTCATCAGAAACAAAAGCTACATCTTTTGGTATATAGGTCTTGCTCTTTCTCGGTCTTAACCATCCAGCAGAAAAGTATAGAAATGGGGTATATAACTAGGGGCCGTAATAATAAGTTGAGCTGTAAAAGGCTACAGTCAACAACTTCTTCAGATAACTCACTATTATTGTGGAATGCTGGACTGTGTTGGATTGTGTCACCAAGTTCAGGCATTAAATTGGTTTAATGACAATAGAGTGCTCATCTTTGACAGGTCTAGACAAAAAAAAAAAAAAGGGGTATACAAAGGAAGAATCATGATGTGTGTGTATAGACAGTACAGTTAGGATAAATGTGCCATGCTTCTGCATAATTCTCTGAGAAGCAAGATTTGCACTAATAGTGGTTGGACAAGATACTATGTTGGCTTCTAGTACTATGGACAACCACTAGGAAAATAACAAGTTAGAAAGTATTAATTATTGAATCTTTGATGTAGTTCAGGTATAAAAAATAAAATATGTAAACAGCTACACTCTCTTAATTCACTGACTAGAGACGTGCTATAATAATATCTATAAGTATAATATCATGTATGCCCCTTGTATGATACCAAAACATTACGAAAACCGTTTGCAATGTATTAATTTATCGAATCTCTCCTGTTAATTTGTCTTGAGACTGTCTATTTGCTATTTGTTCTTCAATTTAAAAAATAAATTAAAAAAAGATGCTTATTAATAGTGATCCTGTTCTTGTTAATTCTTATTTTGTTCAACGATTTTCTATGCAATTGGGTTTATAAACCTCAGTATGTGATATATTTTTCTGTAAGTACAGGCTATAATCTCAGGGATTCAAGTAAAAATAAAAAAAAAATTGAGGAATCAGCTTTTGATACTAATAAAATCTTTTCAAGTATTTAAGACAGAAAAATTTCTCATTAAATCCAGAGGTGGGGGAGGAATCCAAAGGAAACTTTTATTTGGTCTTCTATGATTTCATTCAAATTCTGGACGTCAAGGTTTTCATTATTTAAAATGGTTTCTTGCTACTAAAAATAAAAAGGCAAAATTCAAATGTCAATCTGGCATGAACACAAAGTTTGAAAAATTTAAAAAATGGTCATTAAACAAATATTCTTAGGCTTTCCCTTTTAGTAACAAAAGATCTATTTGGATACTTGAATATGATGTTAATTTTATACCCAGTTTCCTGTGGCTCAGTAATTAGCAAGTAATTTTTCTGTCATCGTCTGTAGAAAATGGAGGCCTTTAAGAGAATGGGAAAGCAGAAGCCGGAGGACACGGGCTGGCCACGCGTGCTCAGCAAAGCCCGGAGTGTGCATTAGGGCTCTGTTGCTCAGGATGATGTTGCTGGGAAACTCCACGAAGAGAAAGGGGGAAAACTGGGAAACGAAAGCACCACTCAGTGATTTTCATTATGTCTGAGACTTCCTGTGTTTTATCAGTAACTTTTTAATTTTAACAAAGCAAGTGTCTAGATTTCAAAATGCCATGGATAGAAAGTTAGACACTTTTAAACAGTTATTGGTACATTTTCAGTTGCAAAAGGAAAAATAAAATGTATTTACGAAATTTCAAAGTATCTGTCAGATATCCATTCTTAAGGACATTCGCATAGCCTACTTAATCAATCTTATCCAATAAGCAACGCTGGGGCTGAAATGGGAAAATTTGGCCGTTGATATCCATATCAAGTCATGAGATTTGGAATGTTGTTATTAGGTAAAATAGTATACAATCATTATTCTTAACCTTGGATTGAATTCCTAGTTATCTTCTATCAATTATTGCTCATAAAAGTACGTACGAGAGTATTTACAGAATACTCATGAAATTTTTGGATTTAAATCTTTTTAGCTTAAGAAGTGATTTTGCAATTTTACCTTGTATACTTCTCTGAACCACAGTCCTTTAAAATGTCAAATTTGCAAGGTAAGTTTCCTTTTTTTTTTTGAGAATGGAGAGGGTCAGGAAATTTCTTAATGCAAAATGTAACATTGAAATCTTGAGGGACTTTACATGATTGAAGACAGGATCTTCACTCTGACAGTTTAATGCATTTTCCATTATGATGGCATTGCATGCTTCAGAGTTCCTGAAAAAAGCTTACATTAGGTCTCCAAGTAGCAGCCTTTTCTCTCAGCAGTTCCTGATCTTCTCTTTTACTCACACCAATTCCCAGAGGAGACCCATTTGAGGAGGAGAGATAGTTTTTGCCACTTGGGGAGGATGCATTTGCTCTTTGCCTTGGGTAAAATTAGCTAGAAAGTGCCCTGGACTGAGAGTATTTTGTCCAACTATGGCAGTGCCTAGGCTTCTTCAGTATGCTCTGATTTGTAGATTCTTATAGAAACTCAATGCATAAGTCATTTTGTAATTTTCCAATTGTGTCAGAAGTAAAGGGAATGGTTAGTGTCAACATGTCCCAACCTTCCTCCTCAAGTTCTCTATATGTAAGGACACAGATATAATATGAATGCATGGCATACTGCTCAATTTAGTTTGCAAAGGTACAGAAATTTAAAATTTTGGATAAATAAACCAACATTTGAATTTCAGTGTATATATATGTATCATATTATTCTGTTAAGTTCTTATATATTTTAATTCTTGAATTCAGTAAAGTTCCCTGAGAAATAAATATTCATACCATTTTAGTATGAAATTCAAGTCCAGAGAGGTAAGTAGTATTTCTCAGACTGAGAACTAGAGAAGAACTTACCTAACTTTTCAGCTCAGGTAAGGTCTGACTTCAAAACCAATATTTTTTAAATTATACCATGAAGCTGCTAGCAAATATAACTGCTATACAGAATATTGTTATGTAAAGGCCCAACTGAATATCGTAGAACAGTACAAAATGAGAGATAACAATTTATTTATTGAAATCATAGCAGTTTATTATTAATGATAATAACATTGTGATAGGACACCAACTCAAGATGCACAGATAGCCTTGTCTCTGAAGTTTATCATGTAATGTTAGTAATGTCATTCAGAATTTTGGCAAAGGTAGCAGGATTGATAATACTGGGCACTCATGTCTTTGATTTTACCTGATAACCTCTTCTGGCATAGAAAATGATAAGCAGGTTTTTTTTTTCCCCCCTAGCTAAACTGTTTGATAACTGGTAGAGAGAAGTGGGCTTTGCCAGCACACTCTTGGATCTCAGTAAGGTTTTTGGGTAGGACCCATCCAGAAGGATGGAAGGGGAGCTGGGTTACCTGCCAGGGTAGACTAAATAGTCCAACTTAAATGAAGTGGGACAAAAGCCTGCAAATTCAAGTTAGAAATGTGGAAGTGACCTCCAGGAAGAATTGCTGGGAGAGATGTAGCAATTAATCCTGCCAAAGAAAGTTTGGATGAAACACACACCTAAGTTGGTAAAGGTACTAAAAATGATGAGGTGTGTGATTGTGTGTGGATGAATGTAGTGAAGTATGTGTGGCCATGGGCAATTATGGGATTGATCGGGACTAGAGGCGATGTGTACAGGGCTTATAGAGGTATCCCAAAAATGGTAGACAAGTTGTGGGGGCCTGAGTCTGAGTTTGTACAACCCCCCGAATTGCTAAGAAGCATCTGAAAACTCCCAGAATGAGGTGGTCTAATTGGGCTGAAGAGGAAGGGACTGAGAGGGTGATTCCTGCCATAATGGAGGGCATGAGGGGGAAAGTGTCAAACCCATCCCATTAGTATGCAAGGCTAAAGAACTTTAAAAGAGGCTAAAGAGGGGGCTAGCAGTCAAACTGATGAACAGAGGCTGAGAACTCTTCATAACTGTACTTCACTTGGCCCTCCTTTGATGTTGGCTGGCTGACTGAAGGGACAATAGCTAAGGGAAGACATTGGGTACGTGCTGGGTGGGGATGGCTAGTGGAGGACAGCTGGCATCTAGACCAATTTCCTTACATCATCTCTAGGCTGCACACAGTCCAGACCCCACTGCGCTATGGATGGCCGTGTGTGAGGAGAGTGGTGAAGCTTTACCTACCAGCTCTTTTCAACCTCTGAACTCCTTAACTGGAAACACCCTACTCCCTCCTGTAAGGAGAGGCTCCAGGCCCTTATAGATTTGATGCAATGCATCTTCCAGACACAACTCAATCTGGTCTGCTTCTGACACTGTTTAACACTAAGAAGTACTAGAGAGTGACCCAGCAGCCCTCCACTGGCTGGAAAACAATGTATTAGTAGGTGTGACAATTGTTCAAATGTATGCTCAGGACCATTTCCCTGAGGCAGGACACCCCACACCCCCATGCCTCTGGACTTTAGTTATGTAGCTCAGTTATAACACCTGCAGGTATACAGAGGCTCCCTTGCAAGATTTAAAAGGGAGCAGAAAGAGGGCAGTAAATATGGAAAAGAACTCAGAAATACTCCAGGGAACTGATGAAAATCCTATCCAGTTTTATAAGAGTTCTATGAAATGTTACAGCTCTATACCCCATTTAATACTGAAGCTACTAAAAATCAGCGCATGGTAAACACATTCTTCATAGGAGAGAGTCAGGAGACACCAGGCAAAAACTACTAAAGTATTTTGATAGCATGAATGTAACCCAGCTTGTAGAGGTGGCTACCAAAGTGTACATCACTGAGACCCAGAGCCCAAACAGGTAGCCAATTGGAGGTGTAAAAAAAAATGGGGCTTGTTGGTGGCAGTATTCATGGGTGAGAGATTGGAAGGCTCAAGAGGATAGAGGTGCAGATGCAGGTGACCAAGTGGACAAACCAGGCAAGTACTCAAGAATCAGCCGTGCTGAATTGGTAACTCTCTATGTAATGCAAAACAAAGGTACACTGGAAAAAAATGAATGCCCAAACAGTGACAGAAGAGACAATGAGAATGATAAAGCCAGGAAGCTGCCTGCTAATGGCTATCACACCCAATAGGAACCAGAATCCAACCTCATCAGACTTGGAGAAACTGAAAGTTAAGAAGGCTAGATAAGCTTGGCCTCTATCTCCTTGGACTTCCAGGTCACAATGCAACCAGGGGGCCAGTTAATAGACTGTATGCTAGATAATGGAGCTGAACAATCAGTGGCAATTAATTGGGCTGCTATCCAAACTACATGTGGCCATGTAGAAGACTCATTCTGCCAAACAATTTCAAGTCTTTAACTCATTGTATGAGCATATTCAATAAGAGTTCCCTGAACCTCTCCTGGCCAGAAGCCTATTCACACATTTGGCTGAAAATACAGCACCAACTTCAATGTCTCCTCATGTTATGTCTGTGGGGGAGCAAACAGCGGAGACTGATGGCCATGGGAATCAAGAGAATTGATGTCAGATGACAACCTGACGCTAGTCACATCTTTCCCCAATTCCATATTTGTGAACCCAAGCATCAGACATTTAAAAACCATCATTGGGATGACCTACATTGCTCACTAAGGGAAAGCCTCCCTAGATTGAGTGGGAGAACTAACTTATTTGGGGCAACAATATTGCAATGAGACTCTAGGAAAAAGCTTGTGTTGTGGAAAACAAACCAGTTCTCATGCACCACACCCCAATCCTTTCTCTTGTTTTCCCTCTTTAATACACTCTTGGTACCAATTAGAAGCCTCAAACAAATGGAAAACACCCTCTGGGTCTGTGGAGTACACCACACTGACATCAATAAACTGAATGGTCAGGGGCTTATATATTGGGGAGGATTGTATCATCCTTTCTAATCCCCTTGAGATAGGGACAAACATTAGGATAAATGTCTATGTAGAAGCCATTAAGAAAATTAGAAAGGCCATAAAAATAGAAGATTGAAATAATTAAGAATTGCTCCCAGAGAGAATTATTCAAAGCAGTGGCTCAGTTACTTGGGCTAAAGACACAGTGTGGGGTTATATGCATAACCACATCATAACATTATAGGCCATGCGTAAGCTCATTATCAATGAGACCTCAAAGGGCTTAAATCTGTTTGCCTGACAAATCTAAAACTGAGAAGTGCCATTTGTCAAAATGGGCTGGTATGACCACCTCTTAGCCCAGGTGAGAGAGGTATATGGAAATTTCAGTCCAGCTAATTGTTACCCAAAGATTGATAATCGTGAATAGGTTATCGAGGACATTACTGCCAACATTCAGAAATTAGCCCATGTCCCAGTCTAAAAATTGGACAGATTGTTTCAGGATTCTCTCTTTGGAGGCTGTTTTTCATCCTTTAGAGGATTCAAGACCTTTACAGGAATAGCTCTGGTTGTTGTGGGAATTTGTCTTTTCCTCTTTCTCCTACTTGCCAAAAACAATGAACCATGGAGACCCTGACAGATATACACACCATGACTCAATTAATGGCTCTAATGAAGTACCAAATTCTGTCTAAGAAGGATCAACCTCCCCATAACAGAAACATGATGGGGATGATACTCGATGAAAACTCATTTATGCAAAGCATCCAAGGGGGTAAGGAGCAGAACTGAAAATGTTGAGTTTTCCCCAACCTGAGCAAATTCCCCTTTCCCTATGGCTGCTTTCTTTGTTCTATTATGAAATCAGTAACTTGTCATGACCTCCTCTTTTCACAACATTCTACTTTACATGAATAAGATCACCAAGAGGTGTAAAGTTCCAAAACTGTTTGTCTTTCTTTTTTTCCTGCTTGGGTAAGCCTGCTTATCTACCCACAAGGTTTGCACTTCTACATAGATGGACCTCCTCAGCAGTGTGTATAAGACTAGAGTCTTTCCTTTGTTTGGGGTTTAGCCCTTGCACAATAGTCCCCTGGGTCAGTGCAAACCTAAATAAATCCTCCTATTCTACCCACTGGTCTCTCTGACTTCTTAAATTCTGAAACAATATAGGACCTTCAAAAGATATGAGACATATCATAACTCACAATTTGATCCTTCTCTAAAATAAAAATAAAAAGTAATTTCTGGCTGGCCAAATAGCTCAGTAGATTAAAGTACTTGCAAGCAGGAGTAAGGGCCAGGGGTTTGATCCCTTGGGCCTGCCATGCCTGTCCTGCCCCCAGGGCATACTCAGATGGCTATTGAGACTTGGTGTGGTGGGGCATGCCTGTAATCCCAGTACTCGGGAGGCTGTAAACAGGAGAATCACTATGAGTCTGATCTAGTAGTGAGACCCTGAACACCCAGTAGACCCTGCCCTAAAAAGTAAAAAAAAAAAAAAAAAAAAAAAAAAAAAAAAATATATATATATATATATATATATATATATATATATATATATATATAACTCACAATTTGTTAGATGTCAGATATGTTGAGTTCATGTTCCCAAAAATTAAAAAAAAGTGATTTCTGAGGAACAAAGTAGGTTAGGGTAGGAAATATGGGGAGAGATACAGCTCCTGAGAGGTGGAATGTGTGTGTGTGTTTTCTGGAGTAGGTTTCCAAGGACCCCATTTCTCAGGAAAAGTATTATAGAATAAAACCACATGGGTACAACATGTGTTACACTTATTATCGATAAGTGTAATCCTATAAGATTATAACTATAACCTCTTAGGTAATATTCATCCAATGGAGAAGCAAGTCATGTAGCCGGTACACATAGGAGAAAAAAAGAACTTCTTAGGAAGAGATAGGTCTGTGGATTATGAGGTGACTAATGCCTAGACATTCTAAAAATCATTTTTTATTTATGCATTTTAGGTATAGATGATGATCACATTCATCATAAAAAATTTGTACCTGTATGTGATACAACTTGATTCTTTTATCCCATCCCCCTACCCTTTCTTCAACCTCTCCTCTCCCTTCCCCATTTACAAAAGCTTTGTTTCCATTTTTCCTTCCTCTTTCTCTTGTTATTCTTCTTCTTCCTCCTCCTTCTTCTCTCTGTCTTTCTCCATTCTTTAATTTTCCCCTACCCATCCTGTACTTTTACTCTCCATTTGAACATTTTGTTCCTACTTCACAAGGCCTATTATACATTTTAGTCCTTATTGTGGGGGACCACCTGAGCAGCTCTCCTTGAAAGAAAAGCAACCGTCTCCATTTTGACTGAGTCTGATCCTATTTCCTCATATTGTTATGTACAGAGCTGGCTAGGACTTCTGTTTATCCTTCAATTGGCCTTAAGCAATGTGTATTGGTCTAGCTGAGGTGCTGGTGATAGTCTTTGAAGGTGGCATGCGTGTTTCCCTGGTCAGCCTGCTGCTCCTTAATGTGAGCTGGGTGGAGACAGGACAGTAGGGCTAATGCTCCACTGCCAGCTGGGAAAGAGGCTCGAGATAGAGGCTATGACTTCCTGGGGCTTGAAAGACTACATCAAAGCTGAAGCCCTAGACTTCCCAAGACATTAAATACTATATAATGCAGATTACTCTCTCTGCATATCCTCTCTGCATATGGCAGAGGTAAATGTAGGCCACCCACCTAGCTCAGCTCAAAGTAGTCACCTACTTCCCACAATTCTCAGTCAATCCTCAAGCCACTTCCTCACTGAATAAAAACCGGGTGAGGCCCTGGGTCTCTCTCTTGGTTCTGGAAAGCCATATCATGGCAGGACTTAGAGCCCCTCGACTCCCCGATGATTAAAAATATAATTTAGTGTTCTCATTTTCGCTGTGGGCTGCATGGAAAGTGGTAGATTGGAATCAACTTGATAGGATTTCAATAACTTAATTTTGGGATTACAAATATTGGTTTCTTGGACTGAGACGAGGACCAGGAAGTGTCTCTTACACTTATTTACATTTTCAGTTTTTCACATGAGAGAAAGAATGTATTTGCACATGTGTATCAGGTTTACTTCACTTGCATATAGTCTCAAGGTGCATCCATCAGCTTGGCAGGGAGGCACTATATTGTATTAAAAAATCCACATCTTCTTTAGCCATTTACCCGTTGAAGGACATTTGGGCTGTTTCCAAGATTTGGCTATTAAGAACTGTGCCACTATAAACACTGGATTGCGTATATCACTGTGATTTGATGCTCTTAATTCTTTCAGAAAGATACCAATAAGAGAATAGGTGGGTCAAATGGAACCTGCAGTCTTAGTTTTTTGAGGAATCTTTGCACTGATTTCTGCAGTGGTTGTAACAGTATACACCTCCACCAGGAAAGAAGGGTTTCTTTTCCCTCACATTCCCATTGGCATTTGTTATTGGTTGATTTCTAATAATAGCCATTCTTTCGGGCTTAAGACGAAATCTCAGCATTGCTCTAATTTGCATTTCCTAAATGACCAATGATGTTGAATATTTTTTTCATATAAATTTATTTACCATTTCTATTTCTTTCTTTGAGAAACGTCTACTCATTACCTATTTTTGTATTGGGTCTTTAAATTTGGGGGATCTTATTTATTAGTGTTCTTCATGTATTCTAGATAGTAGTAGTCCTTTGTCTAAGGAACAACTGAAAAACTATCCTAGTGTGTGGGTTGTCTTCATATTGTCGGTGGTTTTTCTTGATGTACAAAGTCTTTGCATAAGAAGAGATCCAAATTGCTGACTCTTTGTGATAGTTCCTGTGTGATTTGGGTTTTGCTCATTGCATTTTTCCTACACCAAATTCAACAGTTCTACATAGTCTGTCTTTCAACTGACTTAGTGCTTTTGTTTTAACATTTAGAACTTTCACTGATTTCAATTTTAGTTTAGTGCATAGTGAAAAAATATAGGTCAAATTTTAATCTTTGTCATGTGGAGTCAGAGACTAAAGGGAGCTTTCCAGTACCATTTATTAAAGAGGCTATCTTTCTTCCACTGAATTTTTGGCAGTTTAAAAAAATGTAAGCTGGCTCATTATGGCTAGAATGGTTTCTGCATCTTCTCATCTGCTGCTTTGGTCCTTGGACCTATTTTCTTAAGCTAGTTCTATGCTTTTTTATTATAGTATTTGTAGTATATTTTCAGGTTTGGGACTGTAGTGCATCCTGCTTTGCCTTTTTTTGCCCAGAATATTTTTCCAATTCTAGGTCTCTTCTGGTTATAAATCAAGTTTAGGATTATTCTCTCAATTCTTTGAGATATGCATTGGAATTTTGATAAGAATTGCATTAAATCTGTATAAAAAAATTGGAAGTATGCCCATTTTCACTATACTGGTTCTTCCTACCCATGAGCAAGAGATATCTTTTCATTTTGTGATACCCTCTTCAATTTCCTTTTTCACAACACTGTATCTTTCAATATAGATGTATTTTGCTAACTTTATTAGATTGATTCCTAGGTATTTAATTATTTTTGATTTTATTGCTAAGGTGTTGTTTCCCCAATACTTCTGAGTGAGTTTGCTATTTGTGTATGGAAAGGTTATTGGATTTTGAGTGTTGACTTTATAACCAGCTACCCTACTGAATTTGGTTGCCAAATGTAGAAGTCTTTTGGTGCAGTGTTTGAGTCTTCTATGTAGGGTATCATATCATCTGTGAATAATGATAATAGTGATATTAAAAATGATAAGTGAAATTATCCAATTATTATTCCTTTGTCTTATCTAATTGCATTGCCTAAAGTTTTGAGAACTATACTGAATAAGAGTAGTGACAGTAGACATCTTTGTTTTCTTCCTGATTTTAGAGTGAAAGCTTTCAGTTATTGTCCATTCTATGCAGTTGGATGCTTATTTATCATAGATTTTTTTTTCTTACCAGGTTGAGATAAAGGTCATCTATTCTTATTTTCTGTAGTTTTCTTTCTTTTTTTTTTTAAATCATGAATGGGTGTTGGACTTCATCCAAAGATTTTTGCACCTATTGAGATGATCGTATGGTTTTTGTTCTTGGGAATGCTAATATGGTATATTATATTTATTGATTAGCATATGTAGAATTGTACCTGCATCATTTCAGAAGTAGTGGTATTAGGTCTTCTATAAATTTCTTATAGAATTCAGCAGTAAATTTGTCAATGATTTTCTTTGTTAGTAGGTTTTTAATTATATCTCCAATTTCATTGATTGATATTGGTTTATATAGAATTTTTATATTTTCTTGACTTAGCTTTGGTAATTCATACGTATATAGGAATCTGTTCAATTTTTCTTCATTTTCCATCTTATTAGAATACAAGTTCTCAAAGTAGGTTTAGATGATTTTCTGAAATTCTGCAGGATCTGTTGTGACTTCATCCTTTTCATTTGTGCTTGCATGGATTTGAGTCTTTCTTTGATAAATTTGGCTAAAAATTGTTGATTTTATTTAATCTTTCAAAAAAACAACTCTTTTGGTTCATTGATTTTTGTACCATTGTCTTAGTTTCCATTGCATTAATCTTCTCAGGTCTTTATTACTTCTTTCCTTATATGAGCTTCTGGCTTGATCCGATTTTCTTTTTCTAGAAGCTAGAGGTTCATTATTAAGTTCTTTATCTGTGTTCACTATGTTTTCCTCATATGGGTATTCACTGCTATAAATTTTTCTTATAGGACTGCTTTCATTGTGTCCCACAAGTTCTGGAATGCTGTATTGTTATTATTGTTTAATTTTAGAATTTTATAGTAGTAGACAATTGTACATTTTCTAATTTCTTCTTTAATTTCATTTGTGACCCATCGGGTTATTTAATTCCCATCTTTTGATGAAGCTGTTGTGATTTCCTTTGCCATTGGTCTCCAATTTCACTATGCACTATGGTCTGATACTCTGATGCGATAGTTTCAATTCCTTAGTGTTACTTAAGCATATTTTATGTGCTAGTATGTGGTGTATTTTGGAGAATCTCCTGTGTGCAGCTGAGATAAATGTGTAATCTGATGTCGTTGGGTGGGACACTATAGGTATCTCATAAATCTTTCTGTTGCAACATTTGATTCAGTCCTAGTAGCTCACTGTTTTTTTTTGTTTTTTTTTTTTTTTTTTTTTT